>PVKH010017363.1:0-15436 GCA_004027955.1 Chaetophractus vellerosus | reverse complement strand
TTGGCTTGCTCTCTTGAGGTGGTCTGCCCGCTCGAGGAGGCCTGGGGACCGAACCCGGGGCCTCCCATGTGGTAAACCGGCGCCCTACCTACTGGGCTACAACCAGCCCCTGTTCTGAAATTTTTGATGTGATGAATGTACAACATTGGGATTATGTTAAAGGTCAATGAGTGTACACTTTAGATAGATCATATGGTATGTGAATATATCTCAATAAAACTGCTTAATAAACAAATAACTAATTTCTGGCAAGAATAGCCAGAAATAGCAGCTATGTACAGCAGGGAAAACATAGAGAGATTGATGGGTGAGGAATTTTCTTGTTTTTGTTTGTTATTACTATTATCATTATTGAAATAATGAAAATGCTGTAATAATGAGTGCACAACTATGTGATTATACCAAACACCATTGATTGTACCCTTTACATGAATTGTATGCCTTATTAATATGTACAAATAAAAATTTATTTGTTAAAAAAAGTGCAATTATAAAAAAGCACTATCACCAATTGTAACAAATGTTTCATATCAATCCAATATGTGGGTGGTAGAGTTTTGTATGAGAATCCTGTATTTTATGCCTGAATGCTTTGCAAACTCACAATCTATCTAATAAAAATTTTAGAAAAGAGGGGGATGGATGTGGCTTAAATGGTTGGGCATCTGTCTCCCATATGGACGGACCTGGGTTCAATCCCCGGGACCTCCCGGTAAAAATTTTAAAAAATTAAAAAATAAATTTTAGAAAAGAAAAAATATTTAGGCCCTGAGATCTCAGCAGCAGCAGAAACAGCAGCTGCCCCTCAAGGTGAGTAAGTGGCAGAAGAAGAGCATCTCTGACTGTAGTAGGAAAAACAGAGTGCTGAAAAGAATGCCGAACCACCCAGAGCCCTCTCAGAGTAAAGAAAGGGAGGTGGGTCTTGGTTTCCTAGGGCTGCTGGAACAAAGTACCACAAACTGGGTGGCTTAAAACAAAAGCAGTTTATTCTCTCACAGTTCTAGAGGCTAAAAGTCTGAAATGAAGATGCCAACAACCCCATGCTCTCTCTGATGGCTCTAGGGAAGAGCCTTCCTGGCCTCTTTCAGCTTCTGGTGGTGGCAGCAGTTCTTGGAATTCCATGACTTAGAGCTGCAGAGCTCCAGTCTCTGCCTCTGCCTTTGTTTCTCTTCTCTTATAATGACAACAGTCCTATTTACTTTACCCCAGTATGACCTCATCTTAATTACTTATCTCTTCAATGACCCAATTGCTGAATACAGTACTGGGGGGGTCAGGAGTTCAACATATCTTTTAGGGGGTCAAATTCAACTTATACCCAGAATTTTGGGGGTCAGTCCCACTGCTGCTATTGAATAGAAGCTAAGGGGAGCAAGAGTCACACTGATGTTGTTGTTGTTATTATTATTATTATTATTAATATTATTAATTGTTAATCCCAAGCTTTAACTACCATTCCTTTCCTGGCTGCTGTGTTCCAAGAAAGTGAGAGCTACAGGTAATACCTGTTGTAATTTAGGAAAAGAAAGATATTTAATGGTTTAAAAAACTTCTGAGGGGTATAAGTGGAGCACTATTGGCCATGAATTAATTTGTTGGGGTTTGTGGATGAGGACATGGGAGTTTTCCAAAAGTATTCTATTTTTGCATGTGTTGAAATTCTCCATACTACGAAGTTAATAAAAAACAAAAACCCTTCTGACAATAACTGTTACATTGGGGTAGCCAGACATTTGTTTCTCCTTTTTCCCCTGGCATCCCTGGCTGACAGAATACTCTAACAAGGATAACTGAAAAAGACTCCAATGAAGCATGCTATCTTTGGAATGGAAGCACAGGACAACCCCCTCTTAGAAAACTTCTGGAGAATTTGGCCCAGGTCTGAAGATGAAGTGGAGCTTCTTCCTTCCTCCCTCCTTGCTTGGAGCCACTTGGCCTACAACGGAAGCCGGTCCAATGTACCTGCCAAGTGATGGGTGGCAAAACTGGAAGAGAGAAACGGTGGCAGATCTTCCTGCTGCCATGAGGAGGCAGAGGACCTTCCTTGCAAGCTGTGTTAATCTCCAGGGGACCAAAAGCAATGGAGAGCCTGCAGAGCCCAGGCACAGACTGAAAGAAGATATGAAGAGTTGGGTGCCTGCTGAGGGGCACAGTAACCCAGAGACTGCCAATCAATTAATCACACCTTCTCCCTTGGTCTATATAGTGAATAAAAAGGTAGAGGCAGAAGTCATAAAGTTCTTTCAAACATTTCCACAAGTAAAGAAGATGGAATAAGAAGGAGGCTTGGACCAAAATTCATCCACTCCTTGGATGGAGGCAGAAATGTGGGACAGTAAGTTTACCCAAGAAGAAATGCTATCAGAAAAAATGTGGGAGAGTGGGAAGCAGCTCACGAGAGCAAAAAGTTTGTTCCATGAGGATGCAGAAAATCTGACATCATGTCCCTTGGTGGTTATATAATCTCAGTGTTTTAGTCTGCTAGGCTGCCAAAATGGAGTATACCAGAAATGGGCTGGCTTTTACAATAGGGATTTATTAGGTTGTAAGCTTATAGTTTCGAGGCTGATAAAAATGTCCAAATCAAGGCATCATCAGGCAATGCTTTCTCCCCAAGGACCAGCTGTTGGCAAGCCTTGACTCCTCTCTCCTATGGCAAGGCACATGGCAATGTCTGCTGGTCTTTCCCTTCTCTTCTGGGTTTTGCCGCTCTCAGCTTCTGGCTTCCTCTGGCTTTCTCTGTGTTCCTGTGGCTTTCTCTTTGTGCTTTTGTGGGTTTCTCTCTGCTTCTGTGGCTTTCTCTCTGTCTTCATCCTATTTATGAAGGAGTCCAGTAAGATTAAGACTCACCCTGGGTCACGCCCAACTGAAGTAATCAAAAGGTCCCACTTACAATAGGTTTACATTTACAGGAATGGATTAGCTCTAAGGACATGATTTCCTGGGGTTCATAAAAGCCTCAAGATATCACACTTAGGAAATTTTCTTGTCCTCAATATCCTCATAATTAAATAGGCAGGATAATGTTCTCCTCTCCCTTCCTTCTGCCCTCTCTATTTTCTGAACACCTATCATGTACCAGAAACTGCTAGCAATAGAAACCAGCACTGGAGACTAAGACACAACCGTTGCACCAAAGGAGCTAAGCACTTGGGGTACTTGAGGGAATCATTCTAATATGATCATTAAACAGTGTGCTATATTTTGCAAGATGTTACCAATGGAGGAAGCTGGATAAAGAGTACAGAGTTCTTTATTATTTCTTATAACTGTGTGTGAATCTACAGTATCTCAAAGTAAAAAGCTGAGCTAAAAAATCTATAGTACACCTCCTGATTAAGCCAGTTTTTCTTTTTAGTTATTTTTAGCATGAATTTAAGTCAACCTAGACATGAATTGAATCATACATTACTACTGTTTATTGATATCCTTAACTAAGAGTGTCACTGAAACTTTCCTTTAATGCTAATTATTTATCTCCTAGATCAATCCTGAGAAAACCCATAAAACTCATCTATAGGAGGAAAGCTTATGCATTTAAGCAACAAATTTCAAATAATATTACTGACTGAATAAAATTAACTGAAATTAAATCTGATCTATTCAATATTGTAAAGGAAATTATAGCCAGAGCAATTAGACAAGAAAATGAAATAAAAGGCATCCAAATTGGAGTAGAAGAAATAAAACTATCCCTATTTTCAGATGACATGCTCTTATATATAGAAAATACCAAAGAATCCACTAGGAAGCTACTAGAGCTAAAAAACAAATTCTAGAAAGTTGTAGGATACAAGATCAACATGCAAAACAAACAACAACAACAACAAAAAAACCCAGCAATAAACTACCCAAAAGGAAAATCAAGAAAACAATTCCATTGATGATAGCATCTAAAAGAATAAAATATCCAGGAATAAGTTTAGTCAAGAATGTAAAAGATTTGTATACTGAAAACTACAAAACATTGCTGAAAGAAATTAAAGATCTAAATAAATGGAAAGATATCCTGTGTTCATGATTTGGAAGATGTATTAGTTTGCCAGGGATGCTATAACAAATACCACAGACTAGTTGGCATAAACAAAAAGAATTTATTGTTGCACAGATTTGGAGGCTAGAAATAAAAAAATCTAGGTATTGGCAAGACATGCTTTTCCCAAAATCTGTGGAGTTCTGGAGGTGGCTTGCCAGCAATCCATTACTAAATTTCAGCCTTTGTCACAAGGTGCTCTGTCTCCTTCTGTCTCCCATTCAGTCCTACTACCATGTCAAAATATTCTTTTCTTATAAAGACACCAGTCATTTCAGATTAGGGCTTACCCTGATTCAATTTGGCCTCATCTTAAAAGGATCTTTGATTATCCCATTATACAAATGAATTCACATCCACAGGATTAGTGGTTAGGACTTGAACATCTCCTGATAGACACGATTCCATCCATAACAGAAGACTTAAAATGCCAATACTACTCAAAGCAATTTACAGATTCAACAGAATCACTATCAAAATGCCAGTAGACTTTTTGCAGAAATGGAAAAGTCAATCATCAAATTCATATGGCATGACAGGGGCTGCAAGCAGCCAAAATCATCTTGAAAAAGAAGAATAAAGTCAGAGGATTCACACTTTCCAATTTCAAAACATACTACAAAGCTACAGTATTCAAAACAGTGTGGTTCTAGAATGAGGACAGAACTATAAACCCACAGAACTGCATTGAGAGTTCAAAAATAAACCTACACATCTATTTTCAATTCATTTTCCACAGCAGGTCTAAGTTCACCTAATGGGCAAAGGACAGTCTCTTTAACAAATGGCACTGGAAAAACTGTATATCCACATTCAGAATAATGAAATTGGATGCCTACATCATACTATATTCAAAAATTAACTCAAAATAGATCAACAATCTAAATATAAGACCTAAATCCATAAAACTCTTAGAGGAAAACATATGGGAAAACTTTCAGGACTTTGTATTAGACAATGTATTCTTAGATATGACACCAATAGCATGAGCAATAAAAAAATAGATAAATTGTACTTCATCAAAATTAAACTTTTTTTTATATCAGGGGACATTATTAAGAAAGTGAAAATACAATTCACAGAATGGGAGAAATATTTGGAAATCATGGAATCTGATAAGGGTTTAATATCCAAAATATATAAAGAACTGCTGTAACTCAACAACAAAAAGACAAAAAAAAAAAAAATTAAAAAATGGGCAAAGGATTTGAATAGATATTTCTCCAAAGGAGACATTCAATGGCCAATAAACACATTTGAAAAGATACACAGCCTCATTAGCCAATCAAATGGTTTTGAAATGGAAATCAAAACCACAATGAGATGTTACTTCATACCCACAAAGATGGCAATTATTAAAACAAACAAACAAAAAAAGAGTGTTGGCAAGAGATGTGGAAAAATTGGATCCCTTGTGCATTGCTAGTAGGAATGTAAAATGGCATAGCCACTGTGTAAATAGTTTGCTAGTTCCTCAAAAAGTTAAACAGAATTACCATGTCACCCAGGAATTCTCCTCTTAGGTACATACACTAAAAAATTGAAAGCAAATCAAACAGATACTTTTACACCAGTGATCATAGCAGCATTATTCATAACAACCAAAAGGTGGAAACAAACCAAATATCCATCAACAGATGATTGGATAAACAAAATGTGGTATATCCATACAAAGGAATTCTATTCAGCCATAAAAAGGAATGAAGTTCTCATGCATGCTACAACGCTGGTGAATCTTGAAAACATAATGTTAAGTGAAGTAAGTAAGACCCAAAAGGACAAATAAATATTGTATGAATATTTATACAATGAAATATCTATAATCAAATTCAAAGATACAGAAAGTAGAGTATAGGTACCAGGGACTGGGGGAAGGAAGAATGGGGAGTTATTGCTTAGTGGGTACAGTTTCTACGTTGGGTGATGAAAAAATTTTTACAATGGAAGGGATGATAGTAGCACAACATGGTAAAGTAATTACTATCACTGAATAGTAAAATTTAAAAATGGTTAAAATGGAAAATTTTAGGTTATATATATTACCAAAATAAAAAACAAATAAATATGATCTAAAGTATGAAAATGCATACTTTTAAAATGTTTTCATTTTGTGACTGTTTCTGATTAAATGTGTCATCTAAGAATAGTTATTGCAACTTGTAAAAAGCTGCTGCCGGTCTTTTTAAAAATCCCTGAAAAAAATTCACATAAAGGGCTAATTCTCAGAGTGGAAAGGGCAATGAGAATAAAAGGAAAATGTTATAAAGCATTTACCCACAAAAGCACACATTCCAGTCAACTACTATGCTGGGAATTCCATTTATATATACAAAGTTTATATGAACTGCTTTGGAATCCAGTAGAAACCTTTGATAGTATTTAGGGGGAAAAAATACCATGAAACGGTGAAATGGAAAGAGAGAATGGAAACTCTTGGTCAGTTAAAAAATTTCACACCTCCTGAACTGCCTTTCTCTGCTCTCGATGCAAGTCTAAGGCATGTAGACACGAGAAATCAGTGTTTTCTGAAACAGCCTTCTTGGGTTATGCTAAAATCAAGTCAGAATTTTTAATTCCCTCTCTTTAGAATGTAGAACACCTCTGAAGTTACCAACTCCTCAAAAGCTGGACTGGGCATTTTACTTCTTTGAATACACCCAGAACACATTGCAAAGGTATTCAATAAATGCTTGCTGAATTGAATTTTGATGAGAAACAGATAATTTTTTCTATTGGTTCTATTTTATGGCGGCAGCATAAAAATTGATCTACTTAGATTATGACATTCCAGGTCAGGAATGTTCTTCCATCTTCCTCACTCTGCATTTGTGGAAGTTTTTTCAGCTTATTTTATTCAGTTTTCCTTCCTGCAAAAAATACAGAGAATGGTCAGCAGAATCATGGTGAACATTTAAAAAAAGCTTTTATATAAAAAATTAAAAGAAGTCATTTTGTCAAGAGAAAATACTTCTTTTGTGTTCTCTTCAAGTCCAATAAAGGGCTTTGCGAAAAATACCGAGCAGTTTTCTTTTTGCCAAGTACAAGGAATTCAAAAGGGCCCTAAATTTAAATTTTGATTAAACATTTTATTTATTCAACCTTCACTCTGCACATACTTATGTGTGCCTATTGCATGGTGGGCACAGAGATAGCCAGCAGTGCTGGGTTAGCTGCTAGAGGGAGCTACTAAAAGAAATGGTATAGTATGCATCATTTGAGATCTTTGATGAGAAATGAGGCAACTCTCCATCCTAGAGGGTTTCCAGCAGGAAAACCGGAAATGGAATGAAGTAGAACTCAAGGGACCTTCTATCTCCCTAAACCCCATGTCTTAAAAATATATATATATTTCAAGACCAGGAAATCTCAGAACTTTCTGACATCCGTGGTGTTGAAAGATTATAAAGATTGAGAGGGTGAAATGAAGCCACTAGCACCATTCTACCATTCTATTACCTAACCTTCCAGTGATAAGATTAAGTGAAGGGAAGTGAAATTAAGTGAAATAAAGATAAGCATGAGTGAAGAATGACATGTGGTTTAGTGAACAAGCAATTAGCTGTAACTCCACAATCAAATTGAACCTAATGGTGAAACTTTTTGCCAACTTCTTGAAAAATCTATAAGGCACAAACCAGGTCAGGTGCATCCGATTCTAGAGCAACTCCAAAAGACTGGTGTAGATAACTTGCTATAGATTCAAGACTTCTTTAAGGATTTCTAGACCTTTAGATTCACTTAAGGACCCCATGTGGATCACCAGGGCAGACCTGGACCATTCTCAGGAATGGATCTAAGAATTATACTAGGTGGGTGTAAATTACACTCTACAATTTTTGCCATTTGTAATTTAGTCTGGAATGACAGAATTGGAATTTAAAAACCAATAAAAATGATATCCAAAGGTGACACAACGGATTGAATCTAACAAGGCAAGTTGGAAGTGAGGCTAGAGGGGAAAGCTGAAAATAGACAGTGATGGGTCTTATTTGCCTTGAGACTGAGTTACTGGCATTTTGGGCAGGACAGTACATCACTAGGTTGCAGGGCATTTAGCATATCTGGTCTTGATTTCCTTAGTTGTTGTTAAAACCCCCCAATGCCCTGTTTTGGTTAGGGTTATTCCAAAGCAGGTGCTGAGAGAGGATTTGAATGCATATCGTTTATTTGGGAGGTGCAAGAAACACCAGTAGGGAAGCAAAAAAGTGATACAAAGAATGGAAGGGAACCAGTGAAGAGTGTGTTTTCAAGCCAGCTACTGCTGTGGGTGACTGAGTTCAATCATGCAGGGACACAAGGAAATGGTTTAGAATAACCCCTCAGAATTATCTCACCTGAGAGGCAAGCGAGCAAAAGGATTTAGATTCCAACTTCTGCCTGTCCTGGGAGGGGGAGCTGCTGGTATGTTTGAGTGATGTGGAATATTTCTTCAAAACAGTCCTCAGCAAACCGGTGGAGATAGCAGCAGTTGGAAGGGCTGGAGCATAACGAAGTGTTAAATCCCAAGGAATATAGGCGGAGAACCAACATTATCTGCTACACATCCTATTTATTTCTAAATATCCTTCTAGAGGTCAGTACCAGCCTGTGGCGGTTGAGTTCATGTGTCATCTTGGCCGGGTTGTGGTGTCCAGTTGTTTGGTCAAGTAAGCTCTGGCCTAACTGTTGCTTTGAGGGTATTTCATACATGGAGTAGTTCATAGATGTAATTGATTGCATCTGTGGCTGATTGCTTCTAACATCAACAAAGGGGATTAACCTCAGCAATGTCAGTTGGAGGTTTTAAGGTCAGAACTGAAGATTTCAGAAGACAGGAAAAGAAGAATTTCTGCCACTTCAGCCAGCCAGCTTCTCCTGGGGAATTTAATGTCACCTTCATCAGAGTCTCCAACTTGAGGCCTGCCCTCCTATTGAATACAGAATTCCAATTCCCAGTCAGGCGAGCTAATTCCTATCATCTTCCTTAAACAAGATAAGGAACAGAGGGGTATATATAACCCACTTCCATTTACATAAATTAAGAGCACACCATACAAAGCCACAACTCACGTTTTAGAAGGGTACAAACAATACACGTGAAACAGGATAGAATGGTTGACTATGGGGTAGGGGCTACGCAGAGTATAATGGGAGTGTGTAAGGGACCAATAAGCCTTGCAGGAACCAATTATACCATGGGAGGGGGTATGAAAAACCCACCAAGCTTCAAGAGAAAAACAAATTACGTTAATGAAAACACGTTCAATGTTCTCATTAAAAATTTTTATCAGATTTTATTTGGAAATTTAAAATAAGTTAAAATTTTATATTTTCCTGAATATTTTGCATTTTCTTTTTCTTTTCCCCTGTAATACAAAGTAATTTTTTTTTCACTAAGTCTAATACAGATGCCCTCTCACCCCTTCCAGTTTATCCAGGATGTGTTCAACCACATTATTTTCTATTGGTGTCGTGAAGTGGGAAAGGCTGGAAAGTACTGGTATAGTTTGATTGTTAGGTAGAAACTTGGGGGATGCAAAGTGCTTCCAACCCTTCCATTTAAAGGCAAGCACCAGCGCTACATTTGACATATAAGTATATGGGTGCCTTCTGGTTATATATATTTAAAGGTTCGATGGTTATCTTTGCCTGAGAGATCCCCACCCCTATGGTGAAGCTGCCCAGCCTGGGGGCCTTTCCCTGGGACAGCCTGAAGCATCATGATTTGCATGAAACTTACAGTTACTGTTTTTCCAAGCTGGTAACTCCTACTCCATCCTTCCTCTGGTTTGAAGAGTAAGGTTCTAAGGACCTGTAAACTGGTGGAAAAACCCATCCCTCTTTTCTGCACCGCATACATGCCATACACCGCCAGGAGTGGTTAAAAATGGATACCCCTAATTTGCTTTGGATAGGAATTTTCTCTTTCCTTTTCCACTGAGTCTCTGGAGGGAGGGGAGGTGGCAGTAAAGTTTGCTTGTGTAGTTACCATAAATAGGCTGTGAGTCTGACTCTCTGTGTAAAGATGATGACTACACATTAGAATCACCTGGGGAGCTTTAAAAACCATACCAGTCCCTGGGCTAAGCCCCAAACAGATGGAATCAGAATCTCTGGGGGTGAAGTCTGGGCACTGGAAGGTTTTAAGAGCTCCCCAGGTGCTTCTAACATGCAGCCAAGGTTGAGAGTCAGTGCTCTAAGCTCGACAATTGAAACTAGAAAATTAGTCTTTAATTAAACTAGAAATAGCTTAGAAAAATGAACGTTTTAATCTCCATGTCAGTGGCATAAGATTCCACTTTAGACAACCAATCAAATTTTTCTAAGGATTTCTCTTCTTGTCGAAAGACTTTTTCTTTTCTGATTCGTAAAATCTTAGAGTGCTCTGTGCTCCATCCCTCTGCTCACTCTGCAGATGTAGATGCCCAAGTTGCTTTCAACACCCCATCACCGTTGAAAAGTGTTCATTTTCTGCAATTGAGGGAAACTCTGTCACTGTCCTCAAGAAAAAGTCGTATATTTCAGACTGTTGCATGCCTACCTCACCATATTCTTATGAAATTGACATGATAAATATAACTCATCCAAGTTAATGCCAAGGTAGTATCAAGAGTTAAAGACTATTTCATTCCCTTTTAAAATTGTACTCATGAGGTTATTCTCTGAATATCTATTGACTGTCTAGTTGCAAGAAATAGTCTAACATATTGTGGAAAATAAAAAGATACTTCAGATACTACTTTGGTCTTCAAGATGCTATGGTCAACTTTATACTAATGAACTAAACCCAAGGCAGTGCATAATGTCTTGAGAGAGTTTTAAAACATTTATATTTCAGGAGTGTTGGAGTTGAAGCTAAAAATAGGCTCATGGCACATTGTGGAAGGTCTTAAATATTTGCAGCTTGGACTTCTCAGGCAATGGGGCAGGGCAGTGGGTTAGCATGACCAAGTGGTGCTTTAGGAGATTACTTTAGCAGCTGTATGAAAGGTGAATTATTGTAAGTAAAAAGTAATTCTAGTTAGCCAGGAAAACCAATTAGAAGACTACTTTAATAGTTGAAGTTGGTCTGAATTAATGAGGCTCTGATAAAACTTATCTGTGATGGAAAAACTCAGAAAAGTGGTTGCTTTTGTGGAGAAAGGTGGGTATTGACTGGGAAAGAACATAAAGAAACTTTTTGAGATGACGATAATATTCTATATCTTAATAGGTATTTAGGCTAAAAATATATATTTGTTTATAAAGATTAGTGAATTGTGTGCACTAAGGATTTGTACATTATATTACATGTAAATACTGCCTCAGAGGAAAACAAATATGAAACTTTAGTTAATGGTATGCAAACTAAATATTTTATTTAGAGGGAAGTGTAGTGACTAATCCTTTTAGCTTATGTGGTATGGCGGTTTGGAGCTCTATACCCCATAAACAATGCCAAACTGGATTAGTGAACTAGAAGAAAGGTCAAAAGAAGGTGGATAATGTAGAAAAGTTTGCATTGTGTACTCTTGAAATTGCACTCTCCAAAAAAGAAAGTACAAAAACAGGCCAGAAACAATATTTTAATAAAGAATGGCTGAAATTATCTGAAATTAATAAAAGATAACAATCTTCTGATTGAAGACTATGAATCTAAAGCAGGATGGATTTTTCAAAAATATACCAAGAACATTATAATCAAACTGTTAAAATAAAAAACCAAGTGAAAAATCTTAAAAACAGCTAGATAAAACCGTCACTATAGCTTCAAGAGCAACAAGAGACTCACAACTGACTTCTTGACCAAAACAATAGAAGCTCAAAGACAAGGCAATACTTTTTTTAAAAAAAAGATTTATTTTTATTTATTGTACATCCCCCCCTTTTTGCTTGTTCTTGCTGTGTTCATTTTTCTCTGCGTTCCTCTGTGTCTGCTTGTCTCCCCCTGCTGGGGCAACCTGCTGAGTCAGCTCACCGGCACGGCGGCCCGCCTGCTCCTGGGGGCTCGCCCTTGCTCACGGGGGCTTGCCTTCTCGAGGCAGTCTGCCCGTTCGAGGAGGCCCAGGGACTGAACCCGGGGCCTCCCATATGGTAAACTGTGCCCTACCAACTGGGCTATACAGCCGGCCCCAAGGCAATACTTTTTAAAATGCTGAAAGTAAATAAGTGCCAATCTAGAATGCTACACAAAGCAAAACTACTTTTCAAAGTTGAAGGCAAACTAAAGGCATTTTCAGACAAATAAAACTGAAAAAAATTCATCACTAGCAGATGTGGACTACAAGAAATACTAAAGAGAATCCTGTAGGCAGGAGGAAAATAGTCCCACATAGAAACATAGAAAATTGGAAAATAAGAAAGAGAAATGAAATAGAATAATATGAGGGTAAATATAAATAAATATCGATCATATCAAGCAATAATGTAATATCTTATGGGGATTAAATTATATGCAGAATTAAAATACATGAAGAAATTGCACAAAAAGTGGGTAGAGGGACAAATAGAGATAAAGTACTTTAAGGTCCTATCACTATTGGAGAAGTCATAAAAATAATAATTTATTTGGATTATAATGAGTCAAGGATGTGAGCTGTAATATTAAGGGTGGTATAGCAG
Source organism: Chaetophractus vellerosus (assembly GCA_004027955.1). Classification (NCBI taxonomy): domain Eukaryota; kingdom Metazoa; phylum Chordata; class Mammalia; order Cingulata; family Chlamyphoridae; genus Chaetophractus; species Chaetophractus vellerosus. The sequence continues at coordinate 2,823 of PVKH010017363.1, read as the reverse complement.
TTTGGCATTGTTTATGAATTCCAAAAATAGATATTAGATTATGTTCCTCTGGGCATGTTCCTCTTTGATTGTATTAAGTTCAGAGATTTCACTTCTACTTGATTAAATTAAGATTGGGGTTTTGATTAGGCCACATCAGTAGGACGTTGAGTCCCCCACTCCCTTGGTGGGCAGGGACTCACAGAGAAAACTACACGGCAGAGGAGAGTTTTAGTTTTTGATGCTGGATCCCCAGGAAGTAAATACACAGGAGAAGAACATAGAGGAACAGAGACAGCTCTGTAGACACAGCAGAGGCCCTGGGAAGAGAGATGAGCCTAATAGCCTATAACTGCAGCTTACCCCAGAGAGAGAGATGAGCCTTATATCAGCCTACAGCTGAGAATGGAAGCTGGGACCATAGAGCCTTAAGAGGAAGATGGAAGGCTGAACCATCACAGACAGCACCCACCATCTTGCTCCAACACATGGCTAATGACTTTGGGTGAGAAAGTACCTCTTATGGTACCTTGAGTTGAACTCTTTACGGCCTTGTGACTGTAAGCGTCTACCCCAAATAAATACCCTTTATAAAAGCCAACAGAGTTTTGGTACTTTGCATCAGCACTCCTTTGGCTGACTAATACAGGTGGCTACTAAGTAAATAGTAAGAATGTATAGCTACCAAGAAAATAGAGGGGGAAATGAAATAATAAAACATTTAAAATTAATCTTAAAGAAGGAAGAAGAGAAAGATAAAAGGAACTTAAAACAGATGGTCAAATAGAAAACAAATGATAAAATGTACCTATAATTCAAATATCAGTAACTAATTACATTAAACATAAGTGCTCTGTGTTCTAATTAAAAGACTGAGAATGTCAGAATGGATAAAAGTAACAAAACACATAAAAAAATGTTGCTTACTTCATCTCAAACATGAATATTGGAAAAGGTTTAAAGTAAAAGAACGGAAAAAGATCTATCGTGGAAACACTAACCAAAAGAAAGCTAGTCAGTCAAAGTAGACTTTGAGATAAAAATCAATTCTAAAAATAGAGATATTTTATCATGAAAAAGGGTTTAATACACCAGGAAGAAAAATTCTAAATCTATATGTATCTAATAATATAGCTTCATCATATGTAAAACAAAAATTAACATACAAAATCAAATACAAAATCATAGTGGGAAACTTAAACGTGCTTCTCGAATAGGTGATAGAACAAGCAGACAGAAATTCAGTCAGGAGATTATTGATAATCTGAACCACACAACTAACAAGTTTGACCTGATTGACATACATAGAAGACTATGCCCAACAACTGTATAATATACATTCTTTTAAAGTGAACTTGGAACATTTACCAAAATTGATCACATGCTAGATTATAAAACAACTCAACAAATTTTAACTCAATCAGAATATGTTTTGTGATGACAGTGGAATTAAGCTGGAAATCAATAACAAAAAAATAATGAGAAAATCCCCAGCTCTTTGAAGCTAAGTGATACTACTATCTACTCCTGAGTCAAAATAGAACTATAAAGAAAATTAAAAAGTTTTTTGGGGGCCGGCTGTAGCCCAGTTGGTAGGGCGCCGGTTTACCACATAGGTTCCCGGGGCCTCCTTGAGCAGGCAGACCGCCTTGAGAAGGCAAGCTGCCTTGAGAAGGCAAGCCGCCATGGGCAAGGCAAAGCTGCCATGAGCAGGGCAAGCCCCCGCGAGCAGGCAGGCCACTGTGTGGTGAAGCTGACTCGGCAGGTCGCCGCATGCGGAGGGGGACAAGCAGACACGGAAGAACGCAAAAATGAATGCAGCAAGAACAAGCAGAAAGGGGGGGGGGGATATGTAATAAAGAAAAAAATAAATCTTTAAAAAAAAAGTTTTCTTGAACTGAACAACAATGAATACATAATATACCAAAATTTGTGTGATGTAGCTAAAACAGTGCTTAGAGGAAAATATATAAGCTTAACTGCACATATAAAAATAGAAGAAAGACCTAAAATCAATAAGCTAAGTGTCTATCTCAGTAAGTTAGAAGAGGCACATAAAATAAAACCCAAAGAAACAAGAAGGACTGAAACAATAAATATAAAAGCAGAGATTTATGAAACAGAAAAAAATGTTCAGTGGAGAAAATAAACAAACCAACAGTGTATTATTTAAAAAGAATAATAAAATTGATAAATCCTTTTTTTTTTTAAAGATTTTATTTATTTTTTATTACATATCTCCCCTTCCCCCCGCTGCGGCGATGCGCCAAGAGTGGTCACTGCGCAGGCGCAGCTTTCCCCGCTTGTGGGCGGTCTCTGCGTCCGTTCACGGCCGGCGCTTGCTTCAGTTCGCGGGTGGCTGACTGCGCTCCATCCGTGGGCGACCTGCCCTGCCCGTGGCGGCTCTTGCCCTGTCCGTGGCAGCTTCTTGCTCTGCCCACGGCGGCTCCGGCCCGCCCATGGCGGCTTGCCATTCTCAAGGCGGTCTGCCCGCTAGGAGAGGTCCCCGGGAATCGAACCCAGGGCCTCCCATGTGGTATGCCGGCACCCTATCCGCTGGGCTATCGAGCTGGCCCTGATAAATCCTTTAGCATGATATCATGACTAGGAAGCAAGAATACATATTGCTCATATGAGAAACAAAAAAAAAATGGACGTCCTCAAAGTTCTACAGATACTGAAAATATAACAAGTGGAAAAGTCAAGCAGCAAGTGCTGGTTGGGAGGCTGGATATGTGCTAGCACCACAATCACAGTTTACTGTCCTGAACATAACTGAAGCTGCCTGTGAAGGGGGCATCTCAGATCAGAACTCTTATCAGGCTGTATCCCTTCCTGATAATG
>PVKH010017362.1:0-15439 GCA_004027955.1 Chaetophractus vellerosus | reverse complement strand
GAAAGGAGAAGATGCCTTGTGTATTGCCATGTGAGGGAAAACCCAAGGAACTTCAAAGTTTGCCAACAGCCAGAAGATAGGAGCCTGAGAGGAAACCAGCCTTCTAATCTCTGAAATCCTGAGCCAATAAATTCCTGCTGTTAAGCCCACCTATTGTATGTAAAAATTTTTTAACAGCAGCGTAACAAAAACAAACATATTCCAGGCCTAAACTACCTGTTTCACTCCTCTGTCAAATTTTGAAATGCAGGGAACCGGCTGTAGCTCAATTGGTAGGGCTCCGGTTTACCACATGGGACGCCCCGGGTTTGGTTCCCGGGACCTCCTTGAGCAGGCAGACTGCCTCGAGAAGGCAAGCCCCCGCGAGCAAGGGCAAGCCGCTGTGCGGTGAGCTGACCCAGAGGGTCGCCGCAGCGGGGGGAGACAAGCAGACACAGAAGAACGGAAAAATAAACACAGCAAGAAACAAGCAGAAAGGGGGGGATATATAATAAAATAAAAAATAAAATCTTAAAAAAAAAGATAAAAAAAATAAAAATAAATAAAAATAAAATTTTTGAGATGCAAAGTTGACAGGGACTCACAGATGCCACAGAGAACCCTGGCTTCCCCACCAGAACCACCAGTATCACCAGAATCCAATCACCGACAGAAACTTCACCAGCTATTTGAACAAAGAGAAGTTTTTAAAGCAGTTTCATTGAGATATAATTGATACCTATTTTTAAAAACCCACACATATTTAAAATGTACAATTTGATGTTTTTTTTTTTTTAAAGATTTATTTATTTTATTACATATCTCTCCTTCCCCCTGTTGCGGCGACGCGCCAAGAGTGGTCACCGCGCAGGCGCGGCTTTCCCCGCTTGTGGGCGGTCTCTGCGTCCGTTCACGGCCGGCTTTCGGTTCGCGGGTGGCTGGCTGCGCTCCATTCGCGGGCGACCTGCCCTGCCCGTGGCGGCTCTTGCCATGTCCGTGGCAGCTTCTTGCCCTGCCCACGGCGGCTCCGGCCCGCCCATGGCGGCTTGCCCTTCTCAAGGCGGTCTGCCCGCTAGGAGAGGTCCCCGGGAACCGAACCCGGGGCCTCCCATGTGGTATACTGGTGCCCTATCCATTGGGCTATATGGCTGGCCCCAACACAATTGATGTTTGAATACTGGTCTCGTATTCTGCAGCCATGCTAAAGTCACTTAATAGCTCTAATAACTTTTTGCAGATTCCCTTGGGTTTTCTATATAGACAATCATGTTAACTGCCCATAAAGACAGCTTTACTTTCCCCTTTCCCATCTGGATGCCACTTATTTCTTTTCTTGTTTTATTGCACTAGCTAGAACCTCCAATACAGGGTTGAATCGGAGTAATGAGAATGAACATCCTTGCCTTATTTCTGATCTTAAGGGGAGAGGATTCTGTCTTTCATCATTAACTGGGATATTAACTGTAGGTTTTTGGTAGATGCCCTTTATCAAGTTGAGGAAGTTTCTTTCTATTTCTTGTTTGCTGAGAGCTGTTTAGGCATTGATACTGGGTTTTATCACATGCTTTTTCTGTCTATTGAGATGACCAAATGTTTTTTCTTTTTCAGTTTTTAATATGGTAAATTATATTGATTATTTTTCACTGTTAAACCAATCCCCTTGGTCATGACATCATGATCTCTATTATTTTATAAATTATTGGATTTTATAAAATTCAATTTTATAAAATTTTGTTTAGAATTTCTGCATCTATGTTCACAGGGGATATTGGTCTGTAGTTTTCTTTTCTTGTAATGTGTTTGTGTGGTTATCATATCAGAGAAATGTTCCCCTGACAGAATGAATTTGGAAATATTCATTTTTGGAAATAAAACATTTTGTAAAACTTATCGGGGAACCCATCTGGTCCTGGAGTTTTCTCTGTGGGAGGATTTTTAGGTACAAATTCAATTTTCTTATTAGATATAGGAATACTTGGGTTATCCATTTCTTCTTTTGAGGTACTGGGACCTGAGATCCCGGGTCCGGTTCTCGGTGCCATCTAAAGAAAAAAATGAGCAAATAATGAGCAGACAATGAGCACAAACAACAAGCAAAAACAATGAGCAAACAGATGAGGGAGTCATCTTGGGGGGAAAAAATACTAATTTCCATTTTGATTTTTTTTGGTCCCATAGATTATTTTGATACGTTATTCGTTTCCAAATATTTGGGGTTGGGTTTTTAGAGATCTTCCATTACTGATTCTAATTTAATTCCATTGTGATTAGAGAACATACTATATATGACTGCCATCTTAAAAACAGGTTACTGGTTAACAGCACAAATATGAGAACTTCTCTCATTGAACCATAAAAAATATATAATACTAATACATGGAGTTAATAATAGGGTGATTTGTGGGAAAAATACACCAAATATAAGCTATAGACTATAGATAGCTGTACTATCATGACAATATTCTTTCATCATTTTTAGCAAATGTGTCACAACAATGTAAGGTGTTGGTGGTGGGACAATGTGTGGGAATCCTGTATGGTAGGCACAATTGTTTTGTTAACTCACAACTTCTCAAAAAAATATGAAAAAAAATGGAGACTTATTTTATGGCATAGAACATGGTTTATCTTAATAAATAAATGTTCTGTGTGCATTTGAAAAAAATATGTGTATTCTGTTGATTTTGGGTTGAGTGTTCTATAAGTGTCAGGTCAAGTTGGTTGATAGAGTTGTTAAAGTCTACCATCCTTACTGATTTTGTTTACTTGTTCTATCTCTACTTACCTTTTTTTTTAACATATTAAATACAATTATAATAACTTTTCATGTCCTTCTCTGCTAGTTCTAACATTTACATCAGTTCTGGATTAATTCAACTGATTTTCAATTGACCCTCATTATGGGTCATATTTTCCAGCTGCTTTGCATATCTAGTAATCTTTGATTGGATGGCAGACACTGAGTTTTACTTTGTTGGGTGCTGGATATTTTTGTATTCCTATAAGTCTTCTTGAGTTTTGTTCTGGGATGCAGTTAAGTTACTTGGGAGGCTATTTAACACTTTTGAGTCTTGCATTTCTTATTTGTGAGGCAGGTCCAGAGCAGTACTCAGTCCAGAACTAATTATTCTCCAACATAGGTAAGACTTCTTCTAGTTTTCCAGTCTTGCTGGTGGGAACAGGTACCTTTTAGAATTTCCTGTAGTAGACGTCTGTTTATTGTAAACTTCCTCAATCTTATTTGTCTAAAATGTCTTTATTGTGCTTTCATCATTGAAGGGTACCTTTTCTAAACAGAGAATTCTAGGATGGCAATTATTTTCTTTCAGTTCACTGAAGATATCAGTCTTATGTCTTCTGGTTTCCAATAGTTTTTGTTGGGAAGTCAGCTATCAATCTAACTGTTGCTCCTTTGAAAATAAGATCCTTTTTTAAAAAAATTTCTTTTTATGTTAAAGATCTTTTTAAGATGTATTTTTTTCTATGTCTGATTTTTAATTTTCTCTCTCTCTCTTCTTTTTAAAATTTTTTTTTTAATTTCAATAATCTTGTTTGTAATGATCCTGCTTGCGATCTGTTGGGTTTTTGAATCTGTGGGTTTTTTGTCTTTCATCAGTTCTGGAAAAATTCTCTTCCATTTTTTTCTTCAAATAATAGTTCCATCTTATCTCTCTCTCCTCTCTTACTGTGACTCCAATTATACACGTTAGATCTTCTCCCTTTTATCTTCTATGTCTTTTTATCTTGTATTCTTTATTTTTCAGCATTTTCTTTCTCTGTTCTTCATTCCAAATTGTTTATTTTGATCTATCTTCCAATTCTTTCTCAGTTTTGTCTAATCTGCATGTTCAACCAGCGTATTAGCTGTTTGCAACTACCAAGTTGTTTGAAATTCTAAATTTTCTTTTTGGTTTATTCTCAAATATTCCATGCCATTGTTTAAGATTTGACTTCCTGTCAAAATTTTTAATCTTGGTAAGCTTAGCTGTTTTCACAGTCTATTTTATGGTTGTTAGACTGTCATATGTAATATCTAGAGTTCTTCATACTCTATTGCCCATTGCTTCTCCCAGTTCTCTTATTTGGTCTTATCTCCTAATGTACATACTTATCTTTGACTGTGTGCTGGAAAGTACACTAAAAATTATTTGTAGGAATAATTTTAAGTCCAGTATGATGTTATCTTCTTTCAGAGAGGATTGTGATTGCTACTATCAGGCACCTAGAAACACTTAGAGTTCAGGACTGTGTTAATTCCAGTTCTAAGCTGAGATTTCTTTTGAACCACCTAGATGACAGGAAGCCAGGCTGAAAACTCTGGTTCCAGTAAAAAGTGGGGTGGGGGATTTACCAAGGTCTCTAATCTCAGCAGTCCTCAAGTTCAGTCAATTATTTTCCAGTCTTGAGGCCTCAGATATGCAGCACAGCCTCTCAGATGTCTCTTTTTAATTGGCAAATGCCCACAAGACAAAAATGAATACTAGTACTTCTTGTGCACCTTTCAGGGTTCCCATGCCCTCTCCCCAGATTCTGGCTTAATAATTTCATGATTTTTTGATTTAAAACATATTTTGAACAGCTTTTTAAAGTTGTCTTGAGAAGGAAGTTTGGCCTGAATGATCTAGTCCACCACCACAGGAGGCAGAAGTCCATGTCATTTTCAAATTTATAAAAGGAGTGTGTGGCTGAAAGAAGTGCTATTTGCAAGTGTATAGTCTAAGACACCTATTCTCCACTTCCTAGTCACAGGTGTGAGTGTCAGTTGTGAGGTTTGTAGAATGTAATTTTTTTTACGAATAATAACAAAGTTCTTGAAGTTTGTAAATGCTTTAAAATATGTATTTTTAAAATAAATAGAATATATTTACTTATAACTGTCAAACTATTGAAAGTTGTGAATGGGTTGAATATATTTAAAATATTCTTCTGGGTGCTTTGTTACTTGGATGTGATCAGTTGGTGAATAGTCATGTACCCTTTTTTTTTCAGGAGGTACCAGGGACTGAACCTAGGACCTCATACATGGGAAGCAGGTGCTCAACCACTGAGGTACATCCACTCCCCATGTACCATTTATTTCCTCCCCCACCCCGAGATGGCTCCCCCACCTGTTTGCTTATTGTTTTGTTTTTGCTTGCTGTTTTTGCTCATTATTTGCACTCATTGCTTGTTGATTTTTGCTTGTTGTTGTTTTTTTTCCACTCATTTTTTATTACATATCCCCCCCCTTTCTGCTTGTTCTTGCTGTGTTCATTCTTGCGTTCTTTCGTGTCTGCTTGTCCTCCCCCCCAGGTGTGGCGACCCGCCGAGTCAGCTCACCGCGTGGCGCGAGCTTGCCTTGCTCGCGGGGGCTTGCCCTGCTCGCGGGGGCTTGGTGGCTTTGCCCTGCCCGTGGCTTTGCCCTGCCTGCGGAGGCTTTGCCCTGCCTGCGGCGGCTTGCCTTCTCAAGGTGGTCTGCCCGCTTGAGGAGGCCCCAGGAACCGAACCCAGGGCCTCCTATGTGGTAAACCGGCGCCCTTCCAACTGGGCCACAGCCAGTCCCTGCTCATTGTTTTTTTTTTTGTTTGTTTGTTTGTTTTGTTTTGTTTTACTTGTTGTCTGCTTGTTTTTTCTTTAGGAGGCACTGAGAACTGAACCTGGGACTTCCCGTGTGGGGGGCAGGAGCTCAACTGTTTAAGCCACATCCGTTCTCTGCTTGTTTGATTTTACTTATTTCTTGTTGTTTTGCTCGTTGTTTTGCTCATTTTTTCTCATTGTCTGTTCGTTGTTCTTGCTTGTTGTCTGCTGGTTGTTTTTGCTTGATGTCTGCTCATTGTCTGCTCTTTGTATGTCTTCTTTAGAAGGCACTGGGAACCAAGCCCATGTGCTCAACTGCTTGAGCCACATCAGCTCCCCCCATATACCACTTTTTAAAAAATACACTTTTTAATTTTTATTTTATTAAAGAAACTTAGATTACATAAATGTTATGCAAAAAATATAGGGGATTCCCCTATGCCCCACTCCCTAGCCCTCCTACATTTTCCCATATCAACAACATCCTTCATTAGTCTGGTATATTTGCCACAATTGATGAACACATCTTGGAGCATTGCCACTAAGTGTGGATTATAATTTACATTGTAGTTTACACTTTCTCCTGCACATTTTTGCAAGTTATTACAAGATATGCAATGGCCTATATCTATCATTGCAATGTCATTCAGCCCATTTACTACAAAATCTTCAGACTGCCACACCAGCAATCCCACAATTAGGTATATACTCAGAACTGAAAGCAGTAACATGAACAGACATTTGCATACCAATATTCATAGCGGCCTTATTCGCAATTGCCAAAATATGGAAACAACTCAAGTGCCCATCAACCCATGAATGGATAATCAAAATGTGGTGTATACATACGATAAAATATCATTCAGCTGTAAATAGGAATCAAGTCCTGATGCATGTGGCAACACGGATGAATCTTGAGGACATTATGTTGTGTGAAATAAGTCAGACACAAAAGGACAAATATTGTACAGTCTCACTAAAATGAACTAATTATAATGAGTAAACTCATGGAGTTAAAATCTAGAATATAGGTTATCAGGAGTTAGAATGAGGGTAGATATTTGGTGTATTTTTCCCACAAACCATCCTATTATTACCACCTGTATTAGTACTGTACATTTGTTATAGTTCATGAAATGATATTCTCATATTTGTACTGTTAAGCACAGTCCATCATTCACAATGGAGTTCACTGTATTATATGGTCCCCTGCTTGTACAATCCATACAAACTGTACACTCAGTGACTCTCAGTTTCATTACAGAGTTGTGCTGTCTTCAGCTCAGTCCATTTCTTAAAGGTTTCATTATTCCAAAAGGAAAAATTCCATACCTCCATTATTTTCTCTTAGCATTGATATAGTACTTTCTTTGCCATTGCTGTAAAAATATTACACTGTTACTGTTAACTATAATCTATATGTTACATAGGTTGTATTTCCCCATATCTCTCCATATTCTTAACACCTTGTAATAGAGGAACATTCTTGTATTTGTACTGTTAACTACAATCATCATCCACCACCAAAATCACTGTTGTATAGTACCTTGATTATCGTCTAGATTTTTTTTCAATTGACATTAACCTGCCTAGACTATTCTTTTTAGCCACAATCACATTTATAAATCAGCAATGTTGATTATACTCACTATAATCTGTTACCATCAACTCTAATCATTTCCCCATATTTGCCAATCCCCCTTATTAAACATTCTACATACTTTCAGCATCAGTTCCCCTTCTCAACCCACATTTTATCTCCTAGTAACCTATATTCCATAGTTTAACTCCATGAGTTTATTCATTGTATTTAGTTTATATTAAATACATACAGTATTATGTATGAGACCATACAATATTTTTCCTTGTGTGTCTGGCTTATTTCACTTAGCATAATGTCCTCAAGGTTCATCCATGTTGTCATATGCATCCTGATTTCATTTCTTGACAGCTGATTGGTATTCCAGCATATGTCTATACCATGATGGACATTTGGGTTGTTTACATCATTTAGCATTTGTAAATAATTGCTACTAGCATCAGTGTGCAAATGTCTGTTAGTATCCTTGCTTTCAGTTCCTCTGAATATATTCCAAGTAGTGGAATTTCTGGATCATACAGCAGTTCTAAATTTAGCTTCCTGGGGAACTGCCAAACTGTCCTCCACAGAGGTGGTACCATTTTACAGTCTCACCAACAATGAAGGACTGTTCTCAATTCTCCACATCCTCTCCAAAGTTTCTGGCCAGTCTGTCAGTCGTGAAGTGATATCTCATTGTAGTTTTAATCTGCATTTTCCTAATAGCTAGTGATTTGAGCATTTTTCATGTGCTTTTTGGCCATTTGTATTTCTTCTTTGCAAAAATTTCTGTGCAAGTTTTGCCCTTTTCTAAATTGGGTTATTTATTTATTTTTAAAGGATTTATTTATTTATTTACTTTTATCCATTTTTACCTTATCCCCCATTTTTGCTGTTTCTGTGTCCATTCGCTGGGCGAATCTGTGTCCATTTCCTGCCCTCTCTTCTCATCCTTCTCCTCCTGTCTTCACTGGGAATTGATTCTCAGAACCTCCGATGTGGGAGAGAGGCATCGTACTGCCTGCGCCACCTTAGTTCCTGGTTTTTTGGTGTGTCTCGTCTTGGCTCTCCCTTGTGTCACTCTCCTGTTACGTCATCATCTTACTGCATGGCTCGCAGGGCCTGGCAGCACACCTGCTCATGGGGCCTGGAGGTGCACCTGCACACAGGGCCTGGTGGCCCACGTGCCTTCTATATTTTTCTTTTTTTTAAATTTTTACTGGGAGGTCCTGGGAATAGAACCCAGGTCCCTCCATATGGGAGATGGATGTCCAACCACCTGAGCCACATCCGCCCCCCTTATTACTTTTTTTAAATCTCTGCTTTTTAGATGGTACCAGAGAGTGAACCCAGGACCTTGTACATGTGAAGCAGGCACTCAACCACTGAGCTACACTTGCTCCTCAGTATGATCTCTTTATATAACACGGAGATCAAACCCTGACTGAATATATGGTTTTCAAATATTTTCTCCCAGCAGTAGGCTGCCTTTTCACCTTCTTAACAAAGTCATTTGAAGCACAAAAGTGTTTAATTTTGAGGAGGTCCCATTTATCTATTGTTTCTTTAGTTGCTTGTGCTTTGGGTGTAAGATTTAAGAAACCACCACCTACCACAAGATCTTGAAGATGTTTCCCTACATTTTCTTCTTGGAGTTTTATGGTTGTAGCTTTTATATTTATGTCCTTGATCCATTTTGAGTTTATTTTTATATAAGGTGTAAGATAGGGGCCCTCTTTCTTTCTTTTTGTCATGGATATCCAGTTCTCTCAGCACAATTTGTTGAGTAGACTGTTCTGCCCCAGCTGGGTGGGCTTGATAGCCTTGTCAAAAATCACTTAACCTTAGATGTAAGGGTCTATAACTGAATTCTCAATTTGGATCTATTGGTCAATAAATTTATCTTTATACCAGTATCATACTGTTTTTACAGGAATTGAGAGTCCTCCAACTTTGTTCTTTTTTAAAGGATATTTTTGGCTATTTGGGGCCCTTACCCTTCCAAATAAATTTGATAATTGGCTTTTCCATTTCTTTTTAAAAAGCTGTTGGAATTTTTATTGGGATTGCGTAGAATCTGTAAATCAGTTTAGGTAGACGTGGCATTTTAACAATATTTAGTCTTCCAATTTATGAACATGAAATGTCCTTCCATTTATTTAGGTCTTCTTTGGTTTCTTTTTTAAAAAAATCATTATAAACTTTATTTTTAGAGAAGCTTTAAATTACAGAAAAATTACAACAAAAGTATAGTTAGTAGTAATACCTTGACAATGCTCTTTCACAATTTTTGTTTCACAACAAAGCAAGGTATTTGTGGTGGGGTGATGTATGGTAGCCCTGTATGATGTAATACATGTTTGTTTTTTAAGTTCACAACTTTTATTATACACATTGTTTATGTATATACATGTAAAAATGATAGACTCCAATACATTGTTTTTAAAATGAAAAAAAAATCTTAAAAGCAGCTCTTTTGGTTTCTTTTGGTAGTGTTTTGTAGTTTTCTGAATACAAGGACTTTATGTCCATGGTTAAGTTTATTACTAAATATTCGATTCTTTTAGTTGCGATTGTAAATGGAATTTCTTTTCTGACTTCCTCCTCAGATTGCTCATTTGCAGTGTATAGAAACACTATTGATTTTTGCATATTAATCCTGTAGCCTGCCACTTTGCTGAACTTGTCTATTCTAGTAGCTTTGTTGTGGATTTTGGGATATTCTAGATACATGGTCAGATCATCAATGAATAACGAAAATTTTACTTCTTTTCCTATTTGGGTGCCTTTTATTTTTCTCTTGCCTAATTGCTCTAGCTAGAATGTCTAGCACAATACTGAATAACAATGGTGACAGTGGGCATCCTTGTCTTGTTCTCGATCTCAGCAGGAAATCTTTCAGTCTTTCACCATTGAGTATATTAGCTGTGGGTTTTTCGTAAATGCACGTTACCATGTTGAGAAAATTTCCTGCGATTCCTATCTTTTGGAGTGTTTTTATAAAGGATGCTGTCTTTTGTCAAATGCCTCTTCTGCATCAATCAAGATTATTGTGTGATTTTTCTTCTTCAACTTATTAATGTGGTTTATTACACTAATTGATTTTCTTGTATTGAATCACCCTTGCATATCTGAGATAAAACCCACTTGAACGTGGTATATAATTCTTTTAATGTGCTTTTGGATTTGCTTAGTATTTTGCTGAGAACTTTTGCATATATATTCATTAAAGAAATTAGTCTGTAATTTTCTTTTTTCATAGTATCTTTTTCTGGTTTTGGTATTAGGGTGATGTTGGTTTCATAGAATGAGTTTGGTAGTGTTCCCTCCTTTCAATTTTTTGGAAAAGTAACTCAGTTTTCACTTCAGCCTCTTATGCTCAACAGGAATGGTATTAGAATATGGGCTTGCACAGGTGATTTTATCCTGTTCCTTGTCCTCATTTTATATTACTCTTTTTTTAGCCTCCCTGTACATAGATCCTGTATTGTAAGCTGTGTTATAGCCAGAGCATTTGCTGCACATGGCATCTGAGTTATGATCCGGGTTCCTCGCCAGGTCACCACCCCCAGTGGAAGGCTCCAGCGCTCTCTCACAGTTCTTGTACCTGCTCCAGACGTTACTGGTGGTAAGGTCTCCCTGTTGATGCTGGCCCTGCAGTACTGCACCCCATCCCTTCTTCATTCCTCTAAACCCTGTAAGAGTCCCTTTAAACTGTTCTCCATACCCAGTTCGTGTGGGCCATCTGTTTCTACCCTGGACCTCATCTGATACATACAGTGAATGGTCCCAGGAGGGGCCCTGGAAAAGAGACCCTCAAAATGAGGGGGTTGGGCGGCTTCCATATAGGGAGTGAACGATGGGACAATGGTAACCCATAGCATGCAGTGGCATCACAGGAAAGCACACAGAGCAAGGCAATGGGAGATGATATAGCAGGGCATCTTAACTGCAATGGCATCAAAGTGATGATAAAGGTTGTACATTCAGTTGGGTGATCTGGTGGCCCTCATGTGTGGACACATATTGGTAAAAGAGATAACCATAAAATATTCCACACACAATAGACAATATTTGGTAACAAATTCAAGCTCATCAACAAATTTCCTCAAATTCAAATAAAGATGCTAAATATGCTTTTTGCAATTTTTTTTAATATTTCCAGTTTCATTTTTACAAAGTTCTGCACATAAAAATAAATATACAGAAACAAACTCCATCAACTGTCTATTATCAGTAATCCTCACTGGTGGGTTCACCGTTTATAAGGAAGACGTCATTCAACGCAACCTGTCACAGAGACTGTTCTATTGGCAAAGAGTTCTCACAAGATCATATTACTTGGCCTTTCTTATCAAGACTGTAAATCACCCTGAGGCCTTTACACACTAGAAATTAAGCACGAAATCAACGAGTGTGATCATCTGGAAAAGGAGTATGACCAGAAATACACCCCACCTCCCCTGGCTAGTCACTGTGAAAAGTGTGCGTAAGGCAATTGAACTGAGGGTCAAGGGCTCATCCTGCTAATGTCGGAAACGACACTAACAAGATTCTTAGCCTCATCCACCAGCCGACGGGCCTCTGCGTCCAGGTCTCCAGGAACATGTCCCACCTCCTTCACCAGACAAGGGGTTATAACCTGGAATGATGGAAAAAAGCATTTATCGACAATGCCTCACAGCAGTAGGGATGGCTGAAAATCTGGGAGCATTTTATAACAAAAATAAAATCATGAGCTTGATGTGAAAGCACTAAATATATGGATTCTATTCTTGAGGGAATTTTTTGGCCACCATATAAAAGAAATATATATAGCAACTGCATTTTTAATTGAATTCGATGAGGGGAAAAACAAGTTATTCAGCTTCTTGGCCCTAACTCCTCAAACATGCAAAAACACACACCAAAAAAATCACCAAAAAACCTCTCATAATAGCCTGATTTAAGTATTTGATGGTTCCTACTGCAGTATTTAATAAAATGTAGGCCTTCAAATAAAGGCTGTTCAAGCAATAGAAAATTAAAAAAACAAACATCAGAACAGAAGGTAACCTGTAACGGTACCTGGGCAATCTACATTTCCTTTCCCCCACCACTCGTTAGCCTCCCAAAGCTGTCCATGGCCACGTGGCGACAGGTAAACACTTAGGCTCTAGAATCCACCAGACCTTAAATGCGTTCCAGTTGTGCTCGTTCCTTGCAGTGGGACCCTTGGGCAATAGCTCTCTGTGCCTCAGTGTCCTAATTTGTAAAACCAGCCTAGGCACTGCACCTATCTCACAACTGCTAGGAACACGTAAGTATGATATGCATTACCTTTTCTACAATTGGCACTTGTCTCCTAAGTATCACACTGTTGGCTATGAAAACAGACTTCCAGTAAGGGGTTTTAAAATAACATTTTCTTTTTAGATGCATCACTCTCCTACAGCAAACCTGTTTTGGGATCTTAACACAGGAGGATTAGAGGTCAGCCCCAGTTCTGTCCAGGCTGCCTTAGAGGCCATTTTCCACATTTACCAGGACTGTCTCAACAGTCCTCTAAGATATCGTCCAAGCTCCCAAACCCTGGCCTCTGCAGGGTCTCCCTCCAGAAACACCCTCTTCTCCAATGGAGAATAAAAAAACATCTAGGATTGGTTCCTATACAAAATTTTCCTTGCTCTCTCCATCCTCAGGATTCACTTGGAACTTGCCAGAATCACCAAGGACTCCTTATTTTCATTTGTGTGTGAGTCCCATCTTCCCAAGTAGATTTGAAAATCTTCAAGGACAAGATGAAGACAGACTACTACGATATCGCTGTAGGATGCCTGGGGCAGTGCTGCACACAGGTCCTTAATTCTCACCTTACATGGCTGTATGGAATCGAGTAAGGATACAAAAATATAAATATACTCATTCAAATTACTTACTGAGTGCCTAGTAGTTGCTTTATATGTTTCCTTTATTTAATCTTCACAATCCTAAACATAGTAATGAGTTTCAATTTATAGACAACAAAACCAAAAAGCAGAATCTTGTTTTTAACAGTTAAGTATATCCTGGAATTGTTCAAGTTCCTTTAATATTAGAAGTCACGTGGTACTTACCACCTCCCCGCAAAGGCTTTCTGTCAGGTTTACGTTTTGGGATGACCAACGAAGTGGAAGGCCCAGGACTGTCTTTTTCCTGTTAGAACATACAGGTTTAAGAATCTATTTAAAAACATTCTACAGGAAAAATGTCTTCATCTACTTGAAAAATATCTAATAGGACATCTACAGTCACCTGAGGCTTTTTTGCATTTCCTTTGTAACTTTTTCCTTCTTGCATGTTGTCCCACATTTCAATTTTCTGTCTCCTTTCTTCTTCAAGCTGAGAAAGAATTTGCACATTGTACAGAATGAATTCACATAGCTGCCATCTTAAAGAAAACGCTAATTTCAACAATTTTTAATTTAAATCTTCTTCAAAAGAAACCCTCAGTTGTATTTTCTTCAGTTAAATTAAAACTTGTGAATGTAGGGAGTGGAGGTGGCTCAAGCCATTAAGACACCTCCCTCCCTCATCGGAGGGCCCGGGTTGACTCCGAGAAGGAAGAAAGAAAAAAAAAAAAAAGGGGGGGGGGCGTGGGGAGAAATAAATAAATAACTGTGAACAGGAGGTGTGAGTTTAACTCACTTCAGAAAACTCATTCCAGAAGGAAGAGAGGTTAGGGGGCTCTTCCTTATTAAGACATGCTTGGCAATGTGGTGGAAGAACTCGGACTTGGACCAAGTGGGCGTGGCTATCATTCCTACCTTGTGGCTACCCAAGCCACACCACCTGAGGATAGTCAAAGAACCCCTCAACTTCTCAGTGCCAGGGCATCTGATGAGAACAGATTTGAAATTGCTTTGAAAAGTCTAGTACTATGGAAATATAGGGAAAGCTAATCTCAGCAGAAAATGATGCCCAATGATGAGCACCTGAGAAACCTGTAATCATACAGGGACAGATGAACAAGCAGGAAAAGACATTCATTCGATCAATACTTGCTCCTTGAAAAGCAACCAAGTCCCACACCTCATGTGCACTCCAAGTTCACTGACATCTCAGAAACAAATGCAGTTCTTTCTGGTCCCATTTAGTCTCAAGGACAAGGAAGAAGATGCTTTAAAGGGTACACACAAAGAGAATTCCTCTGTGGCTTTCTGATGCTACCACTGCTAAACTCCAATCCCTGCCACCGTCTTTAAGTAAAGCAGGCCAAGAAGGAAACCTCTCCTGACATGAAGGCACTAGTTAACCACTGAGAACATCAGGATGGAACCATGGCTGACATGTTCCGAGACTATAAATGAGAGATAACTTAGCCCTGAGTCAGGCAGACTGTATCAGTTTTTTTTTTTTTTTTTTTTTGAGGCACTGGGGGCGGGGGATTGAACCTGGGACCTTGTAAGCGGGGAGCCAGTGCTCAACCACTGAGCCACTGCTTTTTTTCCCCCATCTGGCTGCGTCATTGCCTTTATGGTGGGTTGCTTCGCCGCGGGGGCCTGAGCCTCTCCACTCTGGGCAGGTCTGGGATGCCTTTTTTTTTTTTTTCCTCACCAGGAGGTCCCAGCTATCGAACCCAGGTCCTCCATATGGTAAATGGGAGCTCAATTGCTTGAGCCACAGCTGCTTCCCTCAGTTTTAAAAAGCAAACTTGTAAAATCATCAGCAAACTGAATATATGATCAAGTTATTTTACTAACATGAAAAGAATCCTCAGACCCAGAAGTCTGAATATTAGAAGGAATTAAACTTGCCCATATGGCTCTAGCAACAAAATAATGAATGCAACTCAGCTAAGAAAAATACTAAAATAGAACTGCTCAAAATGGCATATGATCTGTACATGATGCTGCCACTTGTATAAAAAGGGAAATGGATTTTATCTTTGGATAGACTATTTCCAGAAAAATACCTAAAAAAATTTAATATGGGGCAGTAGGGAGAGGGCAAGGCAGGCAGACTTCATTTCCATGGTACAGATTTTTGCATTTTTAAAAACCCATCTGTGTGATTAAAATAATAATAATAATAATAATAGGAATGTGTCAGCAGATTTTAGATGAGTGAATGTATTTAAGAGGGAGTTGGGGCAAATGCTGAAATGCTGACATGAACAATGAAGAAGGTTGCTAGGACAGGGTGGCCAAAGAGGGTGTGTGTGGGTGTAGTCTTGTTCTGTCCTATTTCCTTTTGGGCTCTGGCCAAGCCAGGGAGACCAGACCCATAGTGGATGACCAAGCTGAAACAACAAAAGCCACTAGCAGCGGTGGAAGTTCATATGACCCCGGAAACAACACACAGACA
>PVKH010017361.1:0-15437 GCA_004027955.1 Chaetophractus vellerosus | reverse complement strand
ACACCCACCGAGGGGTGGGGCTCAATGTCCCACAGATGTGTCAGTTAACGCCCCAATCACTCCCAGATTAAGAGATCAGTCTACAAGCATGATTCAGTGTACATTTTTGGAATTCATAATTAGATAAAACTGTCAAACCATTACAGTAAGCAATAGCAGTATTGTTAGAAAAGGAGAGAGAAAATGGGGCAAACTTTATGGTGTAACCATTTTAAACCCTGTTCAAGGGGATGAGGGTTTTTCTTAGATTGGTCCTGATATCAGTCCTTATTGTGGAAATGCTTGCATCAGATGATTACAGTTTGATGGCATTAAATATTTGAATCATAATTAACTCTTGCCTGTTTGCATACCAATTAACCTGTAGATACTGGATTTTCAAGCTATTTTGATTACAGCCAGATCAATGTAAATAACTGATCTTCTTGGAAGTAATAGTTCTCATTGTAAGTTCATACGTTGTCATTGTGCTTTGTATACATCAGTTTCTGTGAGATTTGTTAATGTTAATTGATACCCTTCAGTGTAACTAAATTTGAGACACTCAAATTACTGGGCCTCCAAGTTCAAGTTGCTGAACTTTGTTATGAATTCATGAAGGTAAATGACACTATGGTGATTTAAAACATGTCCACAAATTCTTTGGCACTCCTCCCATCAAGAAAGTGTATCCTCCTCTTGAATCTGGGTAGGCCTATTACTACTTTGACCAATAGAGTACCATGGAAGTATACTATTGACTAGGTTGTAAAAGGCTATGCACTTTCTGCCTTATTCACTGGAACACTCACTTTTGGAGCACTAAGCCACAGTGTAAGAATCATGCTAGAAATGTCATATGTAGGCATTCCAGTTGACAGCTCTAGTCAGCAGCCAACATTAACTGCCAATTTATCAACACAGCCTAGTATCTTAAAAATTATTTATGTATTAGTCATCTTTCCACTCAATTTTTCTCAGTATGAATGATAAAAGTGTAATGTAAGTGAACCATCTTGGAAGTCAAACTCAGTTGAGCCTTCAGATAATTCTGTCCCCAACTGCTATCTTACTGCAACCTCATGAGACCTGCAAATGAGAGCCCAGCAACATATAAAGCTGTGAAATATAATAAAGGGTATTTGTTTTAAGCCACAAAGTTTTATGGTAGTTTGTTATGCAGCAATAGATAACCACAGCAGGAAAGCAGATGTGGCTCAAGTAATTGAGCTCCCACCTATCACATGGAGGTCCCTGGTTCCATGCCTGGTGCCTCCTAAAGAAGATGAGCAAGACGGCGAGCTGATGCAATAGGCAGGCGTGGGTGAGCTGATGCAACAAGAGAGACGAGGAAAACATGAGAGCCACAACAAAGCAGGGAACAGAAGTGGCTCAGGTGGTCAGGCACCTCCCTCCCACATCGGGTCCTGGGTTACCGGTGTCTCCTGAAAAGAAGACCAGCACACAACAAGCAGACACAGCAAATGCAAACAACAAGGGGATAGGGAGAATAAATTTTAAAAATATATCTTAAAAAAGAATAAAAGATAATCACAGCAGCCCTCTAGACCCTCTCTGGATGGATTGCTGGCCCTCCTCAAGTTGTGTCTTCAGGTGCCACCTTAGAATTTTTTTTTTTTTAAGATTTGTTTATTTATTTATTCCCCCCGCCCCTCATTGTTTTGTGCTCGCTGTCTGCTCTCTGTGTGTTCTGTGCTTGTCTTCTCCTTAGGCAGCACTGGGAACAGATCCTGGGACCTTCCGGAGTGGGAGAGAGGTGTTCAATCTCTTGAGCCACCTCAGCTCCCTAGTCTGCTGTGTCTGTTACAGTTTCTCTTCTGTATCTCTTTTTGTTGTATCATCTTGCTGCACCAGCTTTCCGTGCAGGCCGCTTGCCTTTCACCAGGTGGCCTCTGGAATCGAACCCTGGACTTCCTATATGGTAGAAGGGATCCCAATCACTTGAGCCATGTCCATTTCCCTTAGAATTTCTGACCTTCCTGTCCAGTCTAACTTAACATTCTTCTGTTCATCTTTATTCCCACTGATACTATTCTTTTCTGTACTTTCAGTCTCTTCCTTTGCCCAACTGGTCTTCCAGTCTCCAATCTTTCTTCTTCAGTTCATCCTGTACTCATCTGAAAAAAATGTTTGCATATTAAATTTTCTTAAAACACAATTTTCATCATGTTACTTTCCAATTTAATATTTTTACCAACATTTGGAGCAAATAATTGTAATTCCTTCTCCCAATACCACTTAGATCTACTCTTGAACTTTTGTCCAAGGGCCTAAATACCTTAAAAAGTCATGAAATTATTGGTATACATTTCCAGAGATAGGAAATTCCAAAATCTTGTGACAATTTAAAAAGATATTTGAAAATTAAATAATTTTATATGTTAAAGACCCAAGTTTATTCTACACAGATATTTTTATTTGCTGCCATTGTGTAAATAGCTGCAATGTGTTATATTGTTATTTAGGAAGGTTCATCATATCTTAAGAGCTTGCAGAATTACTAGAAACCATGTGTGTTGTGTTGGTGCCAGATATGTCATTTATAGATCTCTCTTTCATAAGGCAGCAAAGTACTTCATATGCCCAAATAATTTCCTTTCTGGAGAAGATGCATTGTGTCAGCATGTCTAGTAATTGATAATGTCTGTGCCACATGGCTTAAATCTACCCTTGTCCGACACAGCTTTTCTACCACCTATGATTACCATATGTTGCAGCACTAGGTTAATGGCATCATTTCCATCTTCCCTTCTAGTCACAAATGTCATTGTGGCTCAATTCCATCACCTCTACACATGAGAATAAAATGTTCAGTATTATCTGAGCATAAGAACACATCTTTATGAGGAGTTTACATATTTAGTTGCCTGTTTCATTTTCTTTTTAAAAAGCAGCTGGGTGTTTTGATGAATGCTACAGAATAGGGTATGGGCATCTGCTCACTAGACTGGGACATGATCAGTATCACTGTAAACTCTTGAAATTATTAAAAGTAAGCATATAAAAAGATTTAAAAATTAAGGAATAATAAAGTTTTTACCACTTTTGATTCTTGTAAAATGAAAACTAGTAGCAAAATGTCAAAGTGGATTGTTTTTAATAAAGTCAATTTGTTTTAGAAGTACCATTCATTGTAGAAGAAATATACCACATGTTAGTCATTTTTAGCACCATCATCAGAAATTGCCATCAACTTCTGCCATTTTCCTCTTTCTGTTCAAAAATATTTTTGGTTCCTAAAAACTATGATAGGTAAAAACAAAGATTGTTATAAATCAATTGTTAAAGCATTAAGGGAAAAAGAACCTGTTTGGGGGACTCACTTTGCTTTTTTTTTTTTTTTTTTAAGATTTTATTTCTCCCCATCCCCTCATTGTTTGCACTTGCTGTATCTGTTTGTCTTCCTTGTTTCTTTAGGAGGCACCAGGACGTCTGATGTGGGAGGGAGGCGCCTAATCACTTGAACCACGTCCATTCCCTGCTTTTTGTTGTTGTGTCTCTCATTGTTTCTTTTTCTTCTTCTTGTGTCTCTTGTTGCATCATCTTGTTGTGTCAGCTTGCTGCGCCTGCCCATCATGTCAGCTCGCTGTCTTGCTCATCTTCTTTAGGAGGCACTGGGAACCTCTGCTCCCTGCTTTGTTGTGTTTCTCATTATGTTTTTCTTCTTGTGTCTCTTGTGTCAGCTTGCCATGCCTGCCCATCACACCAGTGCACTGTCGTCTTTAGGAGGCACTGGGAACCTCCCATGTGGTAGGCTGGAGCTCAATTGCTTGAGCCATATCTGCTTCCCATTTTTATTTATTTTTCTTTATTTATCCCCCCTCCTCCAGATGGCTCACTCATCTGTCTGCTCGTTGTTTGCTCGCCTTCTCCAAGAGGTACCGGGAACTGAACCTGGGACCTCTCACATGAGAGGCGAGTGCCCAACAGCCTGAGCCACATCCACTCCCTCACTTCGCTTTCCAAAACTGGTGAAATGCATGTGGACCTATTATTACCTGATGTGTATTCTAATTTTGACAGTGTTGGATTGTTGCTGCAATATAACCATATTAGCTAGCAGTAGAAAAAAAATAATTATAGCAGCTCCATTTTGGGCAGCAAATGGAGATGATTTTAAAGTCATATATGATTTTAAAATGATATCATTGAAGTGTGTAAGATATAGCTAGGGTATATCAAGGAGGAAGAAAGAAGTCCTTATTTGAAAACATTTCTGTGTTCAGTTTTTTACAGTTGTCAGGTATTCTGTTGCTCCCTCCTAGGCAATATGGCAACACATAGATTTCCTAAATATTATTTATATATTAGTTATCCTTCCATTCATTCCATTTTTATAATATCAGTGAAGAAAGTACAAATTTTTATACTTGCAACTTAATATATGTCATTAGGCCTACCTAGCCTTAGGCAATTGTTTGTAGGCCACTGGATCTGTGATACATATTCAGTTAATCCTCATTATCATTAATTCCATATTCGTGGGTTAGCCTATTTGCTAAATTTTATTTGTAACCCCAAAATCAATATTTGCGACTTTCATAGTCATTTGTGGACATTCACAGAGTGCTGAAAAATTTGAGTCACACACTGTGCACATTCCCAGCTGAGGTCATACAAGGTGACACTCTTCCTTCTTATTTCAGTTCCCTTACTGTGAACAAGTATCCTTTTCATGGCATATTTAGTGCCATGTTTTTTGCATTTTTGTGGGTTTCTTTTTGTTGGTGCTTTCATTATTTAAAGTGGCCTCCAAAGATAGTGCTGATATACTTTAGAGAGAAAATACATGTGTTATATAAGCTTTGTTCATGCATGACTTATTGTGCTATTGGCTGTGAATTCAATGTTAATGAATAAACACCTTATTTAATGACCTGCCTCCCATGCAGGTCATTAAATAAGGTTTTATGGTTAAACTTGCTGAAATTTATATTCAGAGGTGTTTTAGTTTGCTAAAGGCTCCTGGAAGCAATGTACCAGAAATGTGTTGGCTTTTATAATGGAAATTTATTAGGTTAAAAGCTTATAGTTCTGAGGCTGTGAAATCTCCAAATCAAGGTGTTATCAGAGATGCTGTCTCACCGAAGGTGGGGCTGCTGGCTATCCGGAACTCCTTCCACATGGCAAGGTGCATGGAGGCTTCTCTTCCGGGTCTGCTTCAGTTTCTGGATGCTTCATCTTTGGCTTCCTCTCTCCTGGGTTCCTCTCTGAGCTCCTAGATTTTTTTCTTCCTATGTCTGCAACATTTTTCCCTGTGTGTTTCTGCTTTCAGTCTTCCATTTATAAATGACTCCAGAAAGAGGACCAAGACCCACCCTGGGTCACACCTCACTGAAGTAATGCAATCAAATGGTCCCACACCCACAGGAATGGATTAGCTTCAAGAACATGATTTTTTCTGGAATCCACAAAAAGCTTCAAAGTGTCACAAGGGCTTTTTTTTAATGTTGCTCTAAAATGTTCTGAAGACAATGATACTGTCTGTAGATGGGGTTACATGGGGGCAATCTCTAAAAGGCTTGTGAAACCAAAGAGCTTCTTGGGGAATCACTGAATGCAAATTTGAGGAAGCAAAAGATATAAGATGTCTTTAAATAGAAACACCCATAAAAAAGGTTTTGTATATTTATGTAATCAATGTATCCTGGAAAAAAAAAGGTTTTGTATTGATCAGTTGATGAAATGTTTTGACCAAAGGCTCACAGGAACCTAACCATTTATTTTTCCTGGGGGCTATGGTTCAGTATTCACAATTCAATGTCACTATGCAGTGACTTTATAGAACATAACTACTGCAAATAATGAGAATCAACTGTACTATATTATTATTACACTTTCTCAAAAAATAAAAAGTTAAAATTTCATGTGAACATCTGAAATAATTTCAAATTTTCAGTTATAATACTGTTCTAGTTATGGTGTCAACTTCAAATCAGTAATTTTTTACAATTAGCAATATGAAAATTGAGACTTTTAAAAATTTAGTTTTAAAGAAGCTTTAGATTACATAAATGTTACATCAAAAATATAGGGGATTCCCATATACCCCACCCCCTCCCCCTTGCACACCTTTCCCCACTAACATCTTTCATTAGTGTGGCACATTTCTTAAAATTAATGAACGCATATTGAAGCATTGTTACTAACCATGGTCTATAGTTTTACATTATGGTTTACACTTTGCACAGCACAAAAATTGAGACTTATTTTTATTGACCTTTTAATCATGATTGTTCCCTGTCAAGCACTAAAAAATTGAGCCATTATACTTTATATCTGTAATGATATAGATTATGAAATTTCCTCTCAACTCATTGCAGCAGATAACTTTTTTGAGTCATTCACTTCATTTTATACTTTTAAAATTATGAAATATCATTTTGCTAATATATTCTAATTAAAATTGTGCATAATGTTTTGAGAAAATGGGTCTTTTATAGGAAAATGATTCCTGTGGCTTTCAAAGATAAAATATATAACATACTGAACCAACTCTAATACAGCTTCTGTGTTTTACTGTCAGATTAAATTACAGCTTTTATGGATGATTACATTTTAGTACATTTTCCAAAAAATGAGACATTTTTTGAAATATTTTAATTTTGATGTAAAGAGAGAAAACAGGCATACTTTAGAATAGACAATATTCTACATGTGCATAACCAGCTAATATTAACTGCAGATAAATTGAGATTTTTTTTCTTAGTTATGAGCATCAGTTCTTCACCATATATCAAATACTTTACTCTTTTTTTAAAATTATATATCCCCCCCTTTCTGCTTGTTCTTGTTGTGTTCATCTTTGCGTTCTTCTGTGTCTGCCTGTCTTCCCCCCGCTGCAGGGGCCTGCCGAGTCAGCTCACCGCGCGGTGGCCTTGCCTGCTCGCGGGCGGCTTGCCCTCCTCATGGGGGCTTGCCCTGCCCATGGCGGCTTGCCCTGCCCGTGGCTTTTGCCCTGGCCACGGTGGCTTTGCCCTGCCCACGGCGGCTTGTCTTCTCAAGGCGGTCTGCCCGCTCAAGGAGGCCCCAGGAACCAAACCTGGGGCCTCCCATATGGTAAACTGGCGCCCCACCAACTGAGCTACAGCCGGCCCCTACTCTTAAGTTTTAATTCAAGGAAATAATCTCCTAACTTCAAAGAAACCCCATTGTTCCAATAGCACCTTCATAGAACTAAGCTTGCTTTAACTTCAGATTAATAAATTTATTGTTCCTTTAATGTGTTATTTGTTCTAGCTATCAGATCACAAAGAACCTTTTTGTTCTTGTATCAGTCAGGATCCAGTTAAGAAAACAGAGGCAATCTAATACAGGGAATTGGTTACACAAGTGATGAAAGCCCAAAAAGTGATGAAAGCCAAAAGGGAGGATGAGGCAAGATTAGAGCGCAGGAAGCTGTAAGTTAGAAGTCACTACCATCCCTAGGCTAAAGGACATGCAAGAAGATGTTTCTGGAGCTCAGGGGCTGGGATCACTGGCAAAAGCTTTAATCACAGTGGGCACATTCTGGGAGAGCAAAGCTACAAAGGGGATGCAACAGGTATCAGGACTGAGGCAGGGGATGGAGAAGAGTTACCCTGAATTTTTTTTTTTCCTCCTTCCAGTTTTCCATCAAAGATTCCCACTGAGCAGATCCTAGCTGGAAATCAGCTATCACAGGAGCCTGGTGAATGCAGCCTGAAAGGACCAGCTCCCTACAATTCAGAACAGAGCAAGGGAGGGGAAGGGATGGATATGAGAACAGACCAATGATTAACAGAGTAATCCTTCTTTTTTCAACTTTTAAAATAAACTTTATTGAGGTTTAATTTACATACAATAAAATGCACTTACTTTCAGTGACACTTAGATAATTTTTGACAAATGAATATACCCATGAACCATTCAGTCAATATGTGGATGCATTTTCATCACTCTACAAAATTCTCTCTTACCCCTTTATCATGAATCCCTCATCCCCAACCTCAGTGCCAGGCAACCACTAATATGTTTTGTGTCACTGCAGATCAGGGGTTCTTAACCTTTTTTTATTCCACAAACCCCTTTGCCAGTCAGGTGAAAACCACGGACTACTACTATAATTTATTGCATACATTCATAAGTGAAGGAAATGCTAGATTTCAGTTAGAGGTCAGAGAAAATAAAGATATGTTGATTTTTTTTCTCAATTCAAGGATGCAGACCCCCTGAAAGGGTCCGTGGACCCCTGGTTAAGAACCCCTGCTATAATGTGAATATTTTTGCTGTCCTGATTTTGTGATAATCAGGGTAGGCTAAACATTTGTTACATTAGAAACCTTGCATGTGTCCCCAGACCTAGTTTTTCTCCCTAGGTCTGGTTTTCAGAATGCTGGTGATAAACTAACCCTGATTTATTATATGACCATCCTATATGGGAAAAGACTGTAACTTTGGGTATGTTTGGTCAACCTTAAGAGATATAGCAAGGGGACAGATGTGGCTTGGGTGGTTGGCTGTCCATCTCCCATATGGAGGGACCTGGGTTCGATCCCTGGGACCACCCGGTAAAAATTTTTTAAAAATATAAAGAAGGCGCATGTAATAAAATAAATAAATCTTTAAAAAAAAAAAGTATAGGGGAGGAAGATACAGATTATAGTTAATAGTAATACTTTGACGAGGCTCTTTGATGATTTGTTAACAAATGTTTCACAACACTGCAGGGTGTTTGTGGGAGGGTGATGTGTGGGAGCCCTGTATGATGTTATGCATGTTTGTTTTGTAAGATCACAATGCTTACTGAACACTTACGGTTTATGTATGTTCATGTATGAATGATATACTTTAAAAAAAAAAAAAAGAACCCCTGCTATATTTTGTCTGTTATAGAATTTCAGATAATTGAAACTATACAGTATGTACTTTCTGTGCCTGGCTTTTTTTTCATTCAGCATGTTTTTGAGATTCATCCATACTATTGTGTATATCACTTTATCTTTTTATTGCTGAGTAGTATTTCATTGTATGAATATACCACAATTTGTTTATCCATTCACGTGTTGATAGACATCTAAGTTGTTTTTGGGTTTGGGCTATTATGAATAAAACTTCTGTGGATATTCATGTACAAGGGGCTCAAACAGTTCTTTTTAACCTTAAAAATATTATCATTACCATGAATGTTTCTGGAAGGATATTGTGCCTTTCCTTCAAAGAACTAAGGGTTAGGGAAAGATAATTCTTGTGAGATTTTATTTATTTAAATAGCTTTGATACATATGCTTTTTATAGCTCAGTGGTTTTGTTTTTGTTTTTTTCTCAGTGTTTTTTTAATAGAAAGAGGAGTAGGGAAGTTGTAAAAGAATTGAAAAGGAAAACAGGACAATGCAAAATAATGACGAAAAAAACTTCTTGCCAATGGCAAAACCATCTTACACAGCTGCTCTGAGATCCCAGTACTGCTGCCACCAGCTTTCCGGCAAAACTACTCTGTATCAAATGTACGCAATAGGATCCATATTGATCTTTTATGAAGGAATATCTTTATTAATACAAACAAATACACCTCTCATCTTTGTAATATGGTGCTGTGGGATTTTTCTTTTACTCTTAGAAGTAATGTTTCCCCAACATATATCACTTCCCTTTAATATGTGTGTTGAGTCATAAATTAATGTCACAAATAAATGTCACCAAGATGAGGAAGGCAACTGTATTACAAAGTGGGAAGGTGTAGCTTGATGTGAATTGTTACAGTTGACAGCTATGTATTCTTGAACTAAATGTCATCATTTTACATTCTGAGATATTAAACAGTTGTTGGAATGTAAAATTGTGGACGTTTAGGTTTGCAACCTAAAAAGTTTTGCCAGTCTTTTCTAGACGTTCTGAAATGGAAATGAACAGGTGGATTGAAAACAAAGACAAATGAGTTTAAAAGACTTTCTTGGCATCTCACAGAGAAGTTGCTTTCTTTACACTGGTGATGTTTTAAATGAAACATGAATAAATACATTTAGCTTGTCTGGAAACAGACTTATTTATTGGGTCTTTCCATTTACCTTTGAGACAAAAATAGTTATGAAGGACTCATAGGCTTACTCACTATACACTTTGTAGCATGTGCTATTTAATTTCAAGCTAGGAGAGAGAGAACACAACTCTATTTTACATGATGCCATAATGTACATTAGTGAATTTATCCTTTTTAATATTAACAGTATCAGGGCAAGGATTTAGAATACAGTATTGTTTGAAAACAGTTGGCAGGGACAGTTCCTCTTCTGCCATTTATAATGATTAGAAACAGTATATCAGACCCTAAATCCAACTGAAAGCCAGAAACAAAAAATGAAGAGGATGGATTGGGTAATTTGTGAGAACATGTTTTTCAAAGTAGAGAAATAATTGGTATGTTTTTGCTGAATTATATGTTGCCATGGACATGGCAGTATGCAGCAATGATGTTATCTTCTATACAGCTGTATAACACCACAGCTTCTCCCTCCCCCTCCCCACTCAGTAAGGCTTGAAAATAGTAGGTTTGTGTGTAGTTTGGTAAGAAAATTAGAATCATTTAAAGTCGTTTCAGTTTCAGCCTAAGAAAGAAAAGAGGCTTGGGGAATGAGGAAGAAAAACAAACAAAATCTAGAAAAAAATGCATATTATGTAAAAAACTGTAATATGCATTAGGCACGCACTAAAGATGGGAGGTCTTGTGCTGAAAAACTAATGGATTTGCAATGAGAAGACCCATGGTGAATCCTTGTTGCACCCCTTGTGTGTGACCTTTAGCAAAGTCACAATGTCTTTGAGGCTCGGTTTCCTCATCTACAAAATGGAATCATAATGGTAATGCCCTCTACCTTAAGGGTCTATAATAAGGATTAAAGGGGTGAAAACAACTTGTAAACTCTAAAGCCCTATACCAGTAAGGCATTATATAGGTATACTGAACTGGTGAGTCTTCAGTGGCAGAGAAGAGTAAAGGAAAAAGGGTCTAGAAAGCTTTGGAGGCTGACGACCAGGGTTCTAATTCCAAAGCCAGGGCTAGTAGATTTGAGACCCTGAAGCAAGTAAATTAATAGCTTACTTACTTAGTTGCCTTTTTTGAAAAATGAGGCTAATACCCCTTTCTTCAGAGTCAAATGACATTTGCAAAGGAACCTACTACTTGGTAGGTGCTTGATGGCACCCTCTACCCTAGCTTCTTAGACGTTCTGCAATGGAAAATAAACAGGTGGATTGAAAACACTTTAGTCGATATTCGGAGTCTGGTATCTTTCAATAGATAAGGGCGCTAAGGCAAGGGAGGAGCAGATAGGGAAATTGAGGTGAATCCAATCCAAGCAGGAACCAACAGCCAGACGCGAAGATGTCACTTCTAGCACTTGAGGCTAGGATATCCATCCAGTAATGATATTCAGAGTTGGAGAGACGGCTACACTCGCTTTGGACTCTGCCGGCTCGACGGGAGGGACCCAGAAATTCTTAATTAGAGTCGGTTGCTATGGAGACCGTCTCTAGGCTGCGTGCGCTGAGCTCTCAGTAGGGCTAGAGGGTGGGCCGCCGCTGGACCCCGTGCGCGCGCCCGCCACCAACTTTCCCTCCAGACTCAAGAGGAGGGGCGGGGGGCGGCGCGCTCCGCCCCCGCCCCGGGCCGCGCACGTCCGCGTTCGGCGGCGCGCACGCCTGCGGGAGCCCTCTCCAGGCAACCTAGTGCTGATCGCTCGTGCCGGTGCGGCTGTTAACCGCCCTTACGGGAGCCGCGGCTCGAGAACAGCCCCCTCCCCTTCCCGGGCTTCCCCCCTCCCCCTTCCCGGTCGGCCCCGGGGCATGAGCAGCGATGGCCAGCTGCAGTCCTGAGGAGAAAACTTACCGGCGCTTCCTAGAGCTATTTCTGGGCGAGTTTCGCGGACCGTGTGGCGGTGGCGAGCCCGAACCCGAACCCGAACCCGAGTTGGAGCGGGAGTCGGAACTGATAGCGGCTGAAGCGGCTGAGGCTACGGTCGAAGAACCCGGGGAGGAGGCGGCGACGCTGGCCGCGTCGGAGGAGGGGGAGCAGGACCAGGACCTGGAGCCCGAGGAAGAAGCGGCGGAGGAGGTGGCGGCCGAGGGCGAGGAGGAGGAGGAGGAGGGGGTGGCGGCCCCGGGCCGGCCGGCCGTGTCGCCGCCGCCGCCGCAGTCCCAGCTGCCGCCTCTGCCCCCGCTCCCGCGGCCGCTGTCGGAGCGCATCACCCGCGAGGAGGTGGAGGGCGAGAGCCTGGACCTGTGCCTGCAGCAGCTCTACAAATAGTTAAGTAGCGGGGCCCGGCTGGGGGTGGGCCCGCTGCACCCACCGCGCTGGCCTCGGACGCGGCTCGCTCGGCCCCTCAAACTGCTCTTTCCCGCGCCTCACCCCGCACGCGCCGCGGCGGAAAGCGCCGGGGCCGCGGGGATTGGGGCGCGGGGCGCGATCTGCCCGCGCCGCCCGGGCCCCCGCGCCCTCCCGCCGGCCCCGGACCCTTCTCGCTTCACCTCCCCGCCCGCTTCTCGCTCCACCTCACGCACCCTTTCTCCTTCCTGCCGCGGAAGGTCCTTCCTCCCAGTCTTGAGCTCCCTCTTCTTCCCAGCTCCATCCTTTCTCCTGGAGGTTTCCTCCCACCCCAGTCTGTCTTTTCCCGGTCTGGGTCCCCTTGTTGTTTGGCGGCGGCGAGACGCGACTCATTTCTAGGCTGAGCTGCGAGATGCCTCCTCCGTCACCGCAACAGCAAAGATGTTAATACCCGCCCCGTATCAAGATCAGGAGAGACAAGAGTAGATTCTACGTCCGGCGCTCAATGTGGAAAGTGAAGAGCTCTGTAGATGGTTTAATACTCGAGAGCCCAGTGCCTTAGTTTAAAGAAATTTGGTAATTGAGGGAGTTGAGAAGGAATTGGGAGGGAAGGATAGGCAAAATTTTACAAGCCAGCCTTCAAATGAAAGACAGAGTCATAAGTCGTTAAAGTGGAAGAGTCAGACTGGTTTGATAAAATTGCAATTAGGTGCGGTATTTCCAGTCTATTAAGTAGATGGGGTCAAGGGAATAGAAAGCAGATGGCTTAGCTATACAGATGAAAGTCTAAAATAGAAAGGTCAAGGCTTTTCCTTTCATCCCGGTTCTGGTTTTAATGGGCTTGAAATAGAAACAGTTTACGATTGCGTTTCTTTTGGAATTGTTCTGAAATAATGACAGAGGAGACTACTAAGAAATATGTGGAAACATTGGTAAACCTGAGAGTCTTTTGTCACTCAGCTGATAGTTGTGATGAAAGGTGTTAGTTACTCTGGTCCCCCAAAAAGTTTACTATTGCAAGATTCACTGCAATTAAGTTCAAACTCATTTCTTGGATTTTTCCAAAAGAGTCTGGAAAATAAAGCTGTTTTGTCATCATACAATCCAGTAGACACCTGATCAGATTATTTTTACCTGTCAAAGTATCAGCTGATCTGCCGAGAAAAATCATTTAAGATACCTGCTGTAGAAGTGAACTGTGTTGATGTTTCACACTTTTTAAGTCATTTAAAATTCAATTTTAAAATACTTTCATGGCTTTGGTTCAGTTCCCAAGGTAATACATGCTTTTTTGGAAAATGTAAAAATAAAATGGAGTGCAATACTACCACCCAGAGATAAACAGTATTAATATTTTAGAACATTTCTTTCTAGTATTTGTAAACGAGTATAGAAAAAGGGCTTACAAAGTGACTATTTTTTTTACACTGTGTAAAGGCAACTAAAACTTCCTGCTCAAAATACAATGGAAATGTTTACAGAAGTGAAGAAATTGACCTGAACAACAGACTAGTTCTATTTTAACACTTAATTCTTACCTTTATAAATACCAGTGCAGAATTAAACATTTAAATATTAGAGATTTTTTAAAAAGTCATTAGTTTAGAGCAACTCTGAACATTTGCTATTCAAGAAGGATTTTAAAGTGACACCTTTTAAAGATCTTGGTAGGTAGATGTGAGTTTTTCCATATGGAAGGGAAGCAAGAATAATTTAGATACACATATAAACTAGGAAAAGTCTCAAATGATAAAATGGCCATCTAATTGACAACAGAAGTTTGGATTTGAAGTAAAACTAGCAAAATTAAATTTGGAAAACATTATTTCAGCTTACCTCAGAAACTTCCTTTTCACTGTGTTTTGTGTAGAAGCTATTAACCTATTTTTATTCTGATGTAAAATGGCTGGCTTGTTTATGTTAAAGTATTTTTAAGATCCCTAATAGGTTAAAAAAAAAACCTCATAGTTTTAAAAATATACTTTAACCCTTTTAATTTTTATTTTATTTATAAAAGAAAGTCATATGATATATATCAAGAATCAATACTGGAAGACAGGTTAGGGATAGAGCATTTTTCCATTCAAGCACTTCCTTTTACAGATAAGAAAACTATGGAACCAGATTCAGAAATGACAGAAATAAATTATGTCCAAATGGTTCTAACACTTTTTAGTATAATCACTAAACCTCAGCTTTTTTCCTGACATATCCATAATGTTGATTTCTTAAATTTCATAGGAAATACTTTTTTAAGTAATTCTGATTAGGAATATGTTGGCATTGCTTATTTGAGGAAGGTGAGATTTTTTTTTTCCAAAATATTTTCTCAAATACTAGCCCAAATTGGTTTATTTTGGGAACACTTAATAATCTTTAAAACCTGTCATGTTGGTCACATGGTGCTAAAATTCATAAATGAAGTTACCTGAACTATATATTCACCAATTTGATAGTCAGTAGGCACAAATATCAGAAGAAAATAACATGCCTTTAATACCAATTTCCTAAGTCTCTAGTGTCTTTTTCAACTATCAGTATTTTAACAATACACAGTATAAAGCTGTGAAACAGAGCAAGGTTCTCTGATGAAAAAGAATACTGTTTTCAATACTGTTTTACATATATGCTGGCTGAAATTTTACTTTTCAAAAGCAGTATTGTAATGACATATTTTTCTCAATATTTTGCTTCTCTCAAAACAGTTTTAGAATAGGAACAGCCGACATATGTGTCATTCTTCATTTTGGTAAGCTCTAAACTCAGGACTAGCTTGAGAATAAGAAGTTACTTAGATTAGTAAAGCAACAAGGTTTAAGCAGACAAAATGCAGGGTTATAATTAGCAACTTAAAAAGTTTTTCAGAGCATATTTAGGATACATTTTTTTGCCTTTGGGCTTCAAAATGGGGAGTATGTACTTAGATATTCCTTTGTGAGACTAGATAAAAACAACATGTAGGGGCCAGCTCGATAGCCCAGTGGATAGGGCGCCGGCATACCACATGGGAGGCCCTGGGTTCGATTCCCGGGGACCTCTCCTAGCGGGCAGACCGCCTTGAGAATGGCAAGCCGCCATGGGCGGGCCGGAGCCGCCGTGGGCAGGGCAAGAAGCTGCCACGGACATGGCAAGAGCCGCCACGGGCAGGGCAGGTCGCCCG
>PVKH010017360.1:0-15449 GCA_004027955.1 Chaetophractus vellerosus | reverse complement strand
TCTTTGATCTCACCTTTCTGACTCATTTGGAAAGGTTTTCCATTTTTATTGGTTTATGTAATTAGACTGGGTGAACCAGGATAATCCAGGATAATCTTCCCATCTCAAAGCCCATCCCTTAATCAAATCCACACAGTCCCTTTTATCATGTAAATTAATATATTCACAGGTTCCAGTGATTAGGGAGTAGACATCCTTGGGCGGGGGAGTGAGGGAGGGGAGGCATTATTCTGCCTATTACAAACTTGGCTTCAGTAATTTTAGAATTATGAGATCCTAAAATTGGAGAGGAGTTTAAAAGGCACTTCCATTGAAGTGCAGTAGAGGAAACCTATAATCTATAATCAGACAAATCAAATGCTCAAGGTTACCTAAATAGCCCATATGTTAAGGACTTCAATCCAGAACACATTTACAGTGCAGAATTTATTTTCCCAATATTCCATGTTTCCCCTCCACACAGAATCCTGTAATTTTAAGGCATACATTGCCAAATTTAATAGTAGGGCTTGATTTTGCAAAGATAGAAAATAAAAGAACATTTATATGAGCCCACTTACTGTGATTTCTGAATATATAACACTATTTTTTTTGCAATCCCCATATTTGCATAGACTTAAGCTTCTGCCTGATCTGCTCTTCTGATTTTTTTAGAAGGGACACATATTTTCAGGATTTAAAGAAAATATCACCTCTTCACATTAAACAAACACCAAATTTATATTAAGGACTACCAGTCTTAAACGTATAATAATGAAATTACTCTGGTCCTAAATATAAACAATCGACAGGCAATTGAAACATCAGACAAGGACATTAAGGAAATTGGAAATAAGAGTATTGTGTGATTGGATTTATCTCATGATTTGGGGTTGGTTGTCCAGTCTCTTCACAGAGGAGGAAACTGCTCAGTTGAAGGGTAGAACTGGATGACTTTCTGTAGGAGAAAACACTGAGTATGCCTGGTGAAAAAAGGGAGTGGAGAGAGCAATGTAAATTCTGCAAGTGCTAAGGCTGAAAAGAAAGGGAAACAGAGCATTGCCAGTTTACGGACCTGAAGATAAGTGATTCAATCAGCCCAGAATCTGGAGGAATCACAGTAGATTTGATAGGTAGAAAGGAGGGAAAATGGTTGGAAAATGAATAGGTTAGGAATAGCCATGAAACCAGAGATGTAAACAAGGTCCACGAGATGAAAAGCCAAGCATGCTCTGTTAAAGCATTAGGATTTCATCACGAAAGCAAACAGATGTTCCTGATGAACTTTAAGTAGGTGAAGGAAGTGAGTGAAGGATGGGGAGCTAGCCACCCTTCTCATTTTATTCTTACAGAATTAAGACTTCCATACCTTTCTTGACTACTTTAATTAAAATAAAATAAAATGAAATTGTAGGGAATGATTCTGTCCATCTCAGATCATGTGCTATGTCTGTGGCCCAAAAGAAGAGTGTAATAATCAGGGTTCTATAGAGAAACAACTGACAGTAGATATCTGTAAATATTATGAGATTTTATAAAATTGTCTCACATGAGCACGGGGGTGAAAAAATCCAAATTCCATAGAGCAAGCTGTAAGCTAGGAACTCCACTGAAGGTTGTCGGTGAATTGTTTAGGAAAAGCTGGCTGGCTGAAGTAGCGATGGAAATTCTCTTCTGACTGCTGAAATCCTCACTTCTCCTTTTGATACCTTCAAGTGATTGGATGAGACTTCTCTCATTGTTGAAGGCAATATCCTCAGTTGATTGTAATCAGCTATACATGTAATCGACCTACTGCTTATTTAAGTCCATGAAATGTCCTCACAGTAACAATCAGGCCAGTACTTGCTTGACTGAACAACTGGACACCAACGCCTGACCAAGTTGACACACGAACCTAACCATCAAAAGCAGGTCACTTTGATGGACAGCCAGAATTATGATGAAAAGAAATTTCCCAGAGAATGAAAAGTAGTGTTCCTTAATAAAGGAAGGAAAGAAATGTAGATAAATTAAACATGACTGAAAAACTGGGTTTATAGGATATAAACCTACCACAATAATAAAAGAGAAGATTCTTATATTATTTTGTGATAAAGATAATTTTAGTATTTTTAGTATTATAAAGACCCTAAGAAACATCCCTGCTAAAAATTGATTGTGAAAACATCAATCATGCAACAAATATTTCAAAATAAAAAATTAATTTGACCTTTGACAAAGTGTAAATAGATGCTCTTAGTTAACTTCACCTAATGGAAATATCCATCAGAACATTTACTTGAAAGCAGATTTTCTACTACCATCATGCTCCTGTATGGACATAATGGCCAATTGATAACACCTGTTCTTAAATATTTTTAGTTCCAGAAGGTCTGTTCTATGCTTTATGGTGCTGAACTCAGGATCTCAAACTGCACATATCTAAGTACCTAAGTAAAATAAAAACTCTGTTTTGAGGGGAAAAATAATATATGTTTTCTTGCTACATGCATTTTTGTGTCTTATACCATGGAAAATTAAATAGCCATCTGTCTATAGGAGAATTCAAATCAAAATCCTAAATTTTCAAAATGTCAATTATACTGCCTATATAGAACATCTATTTTTAAAAATGCCACACTCTGTTCACCAAGACAGCACATTTGCATATAAGCTCTTGGAAAAATTGTATTTGTATTAAGTGTGACTCGGTGGTTTCTAATCTTTGCTTGAACCATTTGATATCTTAAAGAAACTCTACTTCTGTAAGTTTTCTAAGTTCTAACACTATAAGCTAGATTATTAGAAAGCAATGTATATATGTTACTTATGTCAGTCTGCATAGAAATATATTATTTTAGTGGTGGTTAATGTCACATTTTGAGCTTTTTAGAGTCACAGGAAACTGGAATATTTGACAAATTTTGTCATATATTACTAAAAATAGCTTTTATGAATGTCAAGTTGATAAAGTTCTTCAAGAAATAATGTCTAATTGAAAATGCCTGGCTCTATTTCTGTAATTGGCTACTCTAACAAGACAGTCAAACTCTGAAATACAACATGCATTTACTACTCCCTTTTTGTCATGATTCTCAATGTTAATTTGATAATCTTGTACTGTACAATTGGCAAATATATAGGCTTTTCTAATTATTTTTTCAAAGGTATAGTTTAACTAGCTTTTTCTTTTCCAAAATATATGTATTAGAACTTTTCCCAATTGTTTTTGTTGTTGTCAAGCAGAGTGGGCATTGCAGCCAGGTACTATATACTTATTACCTCATTTAATACTGAAAATAAAACTGTGAAATTGTTATCCTTACTTCATAAAGCTGATAACAGACATAGAGGAGTTAAGTGACTTGCCAGACAAGTTTCTTAGTTTCAGAGTTTCAGAGTTGACTTGAATCCAAATTATGCTGACTTCAGAAGTTACATGGCCTCCTGTACCTTTAAGGCGTTAGAAGTTAAAGGTAAGATAGGATGCTATAACTAAACTCAAAAGCATGTAAATCCTACCAGGCCCATCATTACTTTCTTCTAGCTGAACACCCAAGAAGCAATAGTGGAACAGTTTTCAAAATATCATTTTGCAAGAGCTTAGTATGTTAATGAGATTTAGGTTTATAGCAGAAGCAGAGTTTACAGCATAAGAAGGGTCTCCCAATATAGTTTAAATATAGAGTACAAATTCATAGGATGTTGGGAGAGAAAAAGAAAGAGAGACAGAGAAAAAGTTTGATAGATAAATGGATGGATGGATGGATGGATGGATGCATGCATGGATGATTGGATGGATATATGATGGATAGAGGGGTGGACGGATGGAGGGATGGAGGGAAGGAAGATAGATAGATAGATAGATAGATAGATAGATAGATAGATAGATAGATAGATAGATAGATACAGGGAGACAGAGGACTTATTCCAAAAATTGTATATCACAAGGGAGATAAACAACAAAACCTTTAATCTTTTGAAACTTCACTGCACAGTTAATGCCATAGTCTCTAATAACTAAGCATACTAGCTACTTCCTTTCTTTTGAGTATTAAGAGAAAAAGAATGGATAGAATGATCTGTTGTAGGAAGATTCAGAATGAAGCTTCTTCTTCCCCATATTAAACAAATATGGGCACTAGATTTTAGTTAATCCCTAAATGGCTATGTGATCCTTTGACAAGTTATTTAAATATGAATTATTTCATTAATTACACATTAATCTAGGATGACAAATGGAAGATTTTGTTTTAGGATTAATGAGTCCATGTAACTACAACATCTTCCACAAACTAAATACTTAATAAATGTCATTTTCTTTAATTCATTGTTTTGATTTTGATGAAACCCTCAATCAGAGTAGAAGTTATCATCTGGTAGTGTCTAATAGTATCTCCAATTTACAAATTTCCAAAGAGGAGAGCTAAAGTTGAATTCAGTACTAAAGGAAGTTAATCTATACTTGGTGCTGGAGTTATTAGGTCTATGTCCAAGAGACTTAAAACTTTGAGCTGTCCATGTGCCAGCTGGGCCTTGAGCCTCAGTGGAGTTGCAACACCTACTCTCCAGTTTACTGAACTCACCCAGGACAACTAACAAGGAGGTGAGGATTGACAACCACCATAACAAGGAAGTGAGAGCGCTGACAACTGAAAGCAATAGAGCCCCATCCATCAGCTGTATGGGATCAAAGGCCCCTCTTAATTAGAGGTGGAATGTACATCACTGTCCCAGAATCCTCTGGATTGGGGAATGAACAATGGACCAGAGTGGACTTACTGGTATTCTACTACAGACTTATTGTGATTCTAGCAATGAAAGAAATTACACCAACGATGGGGAGGCAGTGGCCACTGGAGGCTCTGGGGGCCGGGGAGGGAAAAAGAAGTATAATACGGGGGCTTTTTCGGGACTTGGGAATCATCCTGAATGATATTGCAATGACAGATATAAGCCATTATATGTCTTCCCATAACCTCCAGAATTGTGTGGGAGAGAGTGTAAACTACAATGTGAACTATGGTCCATGCTCAATGGCAATGCCCCAGGATGCGTTTATCAATTTCAACAAATGTGCCACACTGATGAAGGCTGTTGTTTTTGTGGGAGGGTGTAGGAGGTGTGGAGAGTGGGGCCTATGGGAATCCCTATATTTTTTGTGTAACATTTATGTTATCTAAAAATAAGAAAGTAAATAAATAAAGGAAGTTAATTGGTAAGGGAATATAACACATTAAACTATTATTCAAATATTGTTTTTATGCAAACAACTCATATGTCAAAAAATATTTTCTCATAAACAAATAGATACCATTTTAGCATACCTCACTGCACTTTTCATTATTCCTTTCCAGGGCTGGCTTCATGGATTTGCACTTAGAAGGGCCCCATGATTGACTTAATTCTCTGCTGTTGATATTTAAAAATTCTTAATAATTTTTGCACCGGGCAATGCAAATTATATAGTCAATCTTGCTCCCACATACGCAAAAATAGATAGCTTTACTCTCTCCCTTAGTCCTCCTTAAATACTCTAACCACACATGTTCAGCATTAAGGAAAATTAAATAAATGAAAACATTTAATTCCATTTAATATGCATAGAAATTAAGAATTCCAGAAAATTGCAATCTTGTAAATGCTCATTTATATTAAAAAATTTAATGGGCTGGTTTGTTTGTCTTACCCTACTCTAGATCCTCAAACTGTGACCTCTTTTCTAAGATCTATGTTTCTAGGCCTGTCTGGTTTTTGAGAGAGAATTTTATACTTGCAGTGCCAGTACTCACACTCTAAGTGTCTCCTCTGTGCACTATGCTTTCTCAAACACTTCAAGGTCAGTTGCTGTTATACTTAGTTCATACCTAGAGAAGTGGAAGGCGAATATTACTCTTAATGGTTTTCTGATATTGTTATTAATTTTCTTCTATCTGAAATTTACCAGCTCATTTGTATAGTTTTCTCAAAACTTTGTTCATGCTCCCCATCGTGTTAACCTACAATTTGTTGGGTTAGGAATATTCATACTTTCACTCATGCATTTAATAATTATTTAAATTAAATCTCTTTACTTTGTCTGGCATTATTCTAGGTGCTTGGGAGGCAGCAATGATGCAGATATATGAAAGCCTTTCCTTATGGGAGCTTAAATGCTGGTTATCATTTCTACTATCTAGGTACCTCTGACACATACAATATCAGAACAAGAAGAAGAAGCCCCTTAATGACATAGACAGTTGCCTTCCCAAATATAACAAACTTTTGCATATTCCATGTACGAATATTTTGGGGTATTTTTCTGAAGTGGAAGGAAATTTTGATGTCACGAAGCTTGGGAATGTTAATGTCTAAGAGTAAAAGTCCTTTTAAATTAGAAGAAAATGATAACATGAATCCACTTATTTATTTATTTTACAATATTTATTGTACATGTTTCAAATCCAGGTATAGTACTAAATATTAACATTATACCTGAAAGCAAATCTGTTGAGGAGTGCAGCTATGGTTAAGTCAAATGTCAATAAATGTTATTCTCTCCTTTGTGATTTAATGAAATTTATTTGAGTTCCCTAAGATATGCCCTATGGAAAACTCAGTATCCTTTTCCAAGTGCTGTGTGAGTTGCCTCTCCCTAAATTCTTGTTTCCATTTCTGTTTTTGAGTTCCTTTCTCTGCACAAAGTTACACATCTCACTGCCTAAACAGTTTCCTCTTTGCCTCCTAACGTAAAATACCCAAATATAAAATATAATTCTTTTCAGTGGATGTAGCATATATAAAAAATTTGAAAATAAGAGTATTTTGCACTGTTCAACTTAAAAATGAATATTAAATATCTTTATTATTATCATTTAGCAAGAACTTCATTCTTTATGAAGAATTGTTCTATATCAATTTTGTATAACCCAGCAAATCAAATCCTTTTCCATATCATTTTCCATAAAGTCTAGCTCCAGACAATGATTCTTGAGCCCTTATTTTCATTTTGATATTTTCCTTTTTCTT
Organism: Chaetophractus vellerosus; assembly: GCA_004027955.1. Taxonomy (NCBI): domain Eukaryota; kingdom Metazoa; phylum Chordata; class Mammalia; order Cingulata; family Chlamyphoridae; genus Chaetophractus; species Chaetophractus vellerosus. The sequence goes on along the minus strand of PVKH010017360.1, from coordinate 8,480 downwards.
TGGGTGTTTATTCCAGGCCTCAAATTCTTATTCACTTTGCATCTATGTAGTTTAGTGGATTCCTATATTTCTTTTGTCTTCTAATCAATTATATCAAAGAAAGATATTGTAACAAAAAGGACAGTTTTCTCTTTACAAGGTAATCTGTTATCAGCAGTAATAATGCCATTTTCAAAGACTCTTTAAGCAGTTGGGAAATTTAATATGATATACTATGTATAAAGATGGAGAAATGCAAGGTGATATGGCAATTGATAGGAGAATCATTTTTAGGGCATTAGGGCAGGTTGCCCAAATGAAGTAACACTTAAGATGAGAAGAAATTAAAGTACGTGCTATATGTAGATTGAGGGAGGGAAAAAGTTACTTATAGATAACATGATGCATGAAACCAAAGTTGGGAAGATGAGATTGGGGAAGTGGCAGGAATTCAGTATGTCTTGAGTGTGGAGTTATAGCATATAAGGGGATGGGTGCAATGAAAGGAAGTTAAAATAGAACAACGATGCAATCATTCACTCTGATGGGTTGAATTGTGGCCCTAGATAAGATGTTGAATCCTAACACCTAGTACCTTATTTGGAAATAGGAGTGTTGCAGATGGAAGTTAGTTAAATTAAGATGAGTCGTGGTGGAGTAGAGCAGGCCCCTAATCCAATGTGATATGTGTCCTTAGAAGAAGAGCTGAAGAGAGAGAAACATAAAGAAGAAAGCCATGTGACAAGGGAGGCAGAAATTTACATGTTGAAACTGTAAGCGAAGGAATGCCAAGGACTACTTGCAAACACTAGAAGACAGGAAGAGTCAAGGAAGGACTCTCTTCCACAATTTTCAGAGGGAACATGGCCCTAATGACCTCTTGATTTCAGACTTCTTCCTTCAGAACTGAGAGACAATAAATTTTTGTTGTTTGAAGCCACCCAGTTTGTGTTACTTTGTTATGGTATCCCTAGGAATCTATGACAATTTTCTAAGGACATTTAGACTATTAAATAGTTTGAGCTTTTTTCCTAAAAATGAAAACTTTTGAAGGGTTTTAGGCAAAAGGATAGCATAATCAGTTTGCAATTTCATAAATTTATTATGGCTGCCATAAAGAAAATGGATTGGAGAGAACAAGTGTGATAATTCAGAAATTAATTTTAAAGTGTTGTGAAAATTCAGTTGATAGATGATTATGGTTTGAACCAGGGGAATAACACTGAGAATGGAGAAACAAGAAGAGGTGTGAGAGAGTTCATTGTGAGCCAACATTAACAAATGTTCATTGACAATTTGAGAAATTGGTTGATGTACATTTTCCACATTAAAGACAAAGCTTGTCTGGCTAAACTGACTCCCTGGTATTAAAAATTTTTTTTTTTAACTTTTACTTTACAAATGATAGAAAATGAGAAATCCTTTTGCACATTTAAATCTGATTTCCTGAAATAAAATATCAATTAGAAAAACAAATGAGTTAAATGATCTTTTCCCACAAATAAGAGAGGTGATAGGACAAGGGGCAAAATGACTTGGTAGAAATTTAAGATTTTGACTCCCTCATATTCTCAGAGAATCCCAGACATTTTCAGGATTAGAAAGGTCCTAAATGACAATCTGTATTTAATAGAAGAATCCCCTTTTAAAGCATCCCTTATCAGGGTCATTTAACCTAATGCTTCTCAAATTTCAATGCACATACAAATGACACATGGTTCACCTTAAAATGCAGACTCCAATTCATTAGATTTCCAGAGGGGCTTGAGACTGCCTTCCAAGTCAGTTCCAGGCTGTTACTGAGATAGTAGCTTGTGAATAGTTTTTTGAACCAAAATTCTAACTTATACTTGAAAACAATTTTAAGATATACCAAGTTTATTGCTGATACTGATAATATGGCAATATTGCTGTGTCCAGATCTTAAGTTATTATGGGCTTTACTGATCTCCTAATCAAAGAGCCCACTTGAGCTCAAGTTTTCCCTAAAAGTGAAGGGGTAAATGGTGCCTTTTCCTTCTGTTGGACTCCTTTAACTAATCTGTGATAAATAATGGGTCTACATAACTCTCAATAACTCCCAGTGAATTAACTGTCAAAATAATCACCATCTGGTTTCACTTAAAAGGAGCAATGCAATGTGCCTGTATAGACATGCAATTTCCTTTTACTCTTTTCCATATATACATATTTTTTAAGCATTGATAGAAATAGAGATGGTTTGCAATACCCATCCTTTCATTCAGCAACCAAATGGTATGATTTTGATAAATGACTGATAAGATCTCTAATGAATTGAATACTTTGCCTTTGAACCTGTCTTTTCCATTTAAGTAGCTTCCATGGTGTTTCACTTATGGTATGCCTTGTATTCTTAAGAAAAATAAGAAAATAACCACAAGACAAATAGGATTTTTTAAACCTGTTTCTGGCCATCATTTCAAAAAAATAATAATAAATGTTTGCTCTAACAATATGTGTGAAATATTACTAATGATGAGGTCATGAATGTGAAAGTCCATTTAGGAAGAGTGAGCAAATTACTATTTATGTAATTTTCTTGAATTTTTGTGTATTTGTTTTATACTTGTACATAACTCATCATTTATAAACTTTATATAACTTTTTGTCTTTGTTCATTTTTCATGCATCCCATTTAGTTAGGCAATGGAAACAAAGGTGTGAGATTGAATATTATTCTTTTCTATTTATTTGTCCATTAGCAATTGAGATTCTATCCCTGCTATTATGAAATTATTGTCTGGTACAAACAATATATAATGGCTTTACTAAGACAATGTCAAAATGTATCTCTCATCAAGTGGAACAGTTTTGTTTTGAAAGTTATTTTTTAAAAGAAAATACTACAATAAAAGCAAAACAAAGCAAAAATTAAATGGGAGCTATATTCATCGCTCTTTGAAATTTCAGGACTTGTCAAAATTCCCTGTTGTCATTTAGTAATCATTTGTTATCGGAAAATGTATTTGTTTAGTTAACATTTAATTTTCATGTAATCATTTTACTAATACTAATTTAGTAAGAAGAGTATTCTGCTCCCAAATGAAATGTCTAAGTCCCTTTATATAAGTAAAGTTCACCTAAAAGTCAACATTCTATTTCACCATACTGATTTATCACAGAAACCTTTAATGGTAAAAAACCTGACCATTTATGAAATAAGTAATGTTCCTTTCTATTCTGATGGCTGCGTGGGATAATGTGCAGAATTATGATTTCAGCAAGGAGAATCACTGGCCTCCCCTGTCTACAGTCCTCTCAATTAGCCGCTGAACCATGGGGCCTATTTGATGCCAAATATCTTTTTATTAAGAAAAAATAAATGACTAATTAGGCTAGACAACTTACAGGTAGATTAATACAAATGAGATATAAATAAGGGAAAAATTGTGTAGCTCTTTCAAGTAAGAATTCTCAAAAATGAAATAACATAATTTTAAGGAGATTTTTCTGGAATGCCTCCAAATGTTACTTTTTTCCTGGTGTATTGTTAACTTTTTCCACTTTATAAGAGGCACTTTACACAAAGCACTTTAATAAATCCACATAATTATCCAGTTTGCCTATTTTATATGGCTCAAATCTAATATTCCTGGGGAAGTTACTCACATACTTAGAAACCATTTTTCCAGCCCTGGCTTCCCACTCTTCTCATTATCTATTGTGTGCAAATGGTTCAATGTTTCCATTCCACAGCCCAGAGGAGAGGTTATGTGTAATGAAGCAGTATGACCACACCTTAAATCCTAAACCAAAACCTAGAACAAGTAATTTCAGCTGCTTATCAGGGCAGGAACTTTTAGTGGCAGGGCCTTCAGGCAGCACAGATTGTTCTCTTCTTAATCCATGTGGAGTGGGGTTTTCGGAGCTGCCATACACCAACCCAAGCAATTGCGCCCACCCCCCCCAGGAGATTGGCCAGGACCAGGACAGGATGTCTTCCCCTGTTCTTTTGGACACTTAGTGCTGTGCTTGCTCTGTTAGTAATAAAGCAGTCATTTGCTGAAAGTTTCTGTTGTGCTGAACCTGTGTTCCCATGACCCACCACATAGCAACTCACTCAATAATTATATAACTGTTTAATCCTAAATTACATTTGTCTGCATAAACTTGATCCTGATATTGATATGTCAGGTAACTATAGCATTAGTAACACTTTGCTGTAAATAGTACAACAGCAAACCTTTTTTTTTTTTTCTGTAATAAGTACATTAATTGGTGGCCCAAAATTATTCAGTGAGTTGTTATATGATATAAGATCAAGAACTCAGTTCCTATTGAAGTTACATGCTTTAACTCTCTTTTAGTTGCAAACAGCATCATTAATCCTTGTCCATGAAGTGAGTCCTATGCCTCTTAAAGAGGATTGAATGAAGAAGTGTGTTTACAGTTGTAAAAGCCTATTCTCCCCTCTCTGAAAATTACTTTTAAGCACATATCTTACTGATGATGGGCCAGCAGTTTTAAATTTGCATATGAAGGACAGCATATTATTCTCACCTTTCAAGCACTTGAAAACCATTATCATATCTTTAGACAACTGATGCTTAACTAAACAATGCATTTTCAATTCCTGTAATCTATCTTCATAACTCAGTAAGTCCATTACATTACTCCTGTCTGCCCTTCTCAGACTTCTTGCAAATCCCTAGATACTGCCTGTATTAAGGTAAATAAAGCAGGAAAAAAAAAAAAAAACCAAGTCTGGTGTCACCAGGGACACAAGCTATGGGTAATAGATTTATGTTTATCCTTGACTCAGGCAGCCCTACCCAGCCATTAGTAATGGTCAGAAGACACGTGGTTTTCAATTGCTGCGCCCCTCAGGTCTTGGCATATGTGGGTGTGAAAAATGTCCTCTCCTGTGGACTCAACTCTAGTTTCAAGCAAGTATAAGCCCTTTTCCTCATGTGAAACATGAAAGGAGAACTTGTATCAGAAGGTAAAAATAAAGATAGCCTTACTGTCAATACTTTAGACCCTATTACCCCCAACTCTCTGGTTTGTGTTGGTATATTTGATCAAACTATACAGCCCAATCTCTTTTGGTGAATGGATTTACTCTATCTAATCTAAGGAATGAGGTTCTAACTCTCCCCCCAAAACTCCAGTAATTTTGTTGATTGACCTCAAGTCCTTGTATTTATTCTTCTATTCTTAATTATCAAGATTTTTCACATTCATGCTCACACACATGCACACACAATCTATTATAAACTGTACCTATTACACACCAGGTACAGTGATAGCTCTTATGCATATGTAAGTTCACTTAATACTTGTAGCAGCACTCTGGTGTAGAAAATATTATCCCATATTTTCAGAAGTTACACAAATTGTCTGGGATGAACAACTATTAAACAACAAATGTTCAGCCAGAACTCTGGTTAGATTGAATCCACAACTCTTTATCTTCCATTCCATTAAGTGCTTTCCAAAGGGCTCAACTTCACTGTCCACTAAGTTCTTACTATCGGTAACAATTTGATATTGTTTATGAATTCCAAAAATAGATATTGGATTATGCTTGTGAATTGGTCTGTTGCGCTGGGCATATTAGATTATATTGGATTCAGAGTTTTTACTTTTACTTGATGAAATTATGATTAAAGTTTTGATTGGGCCATGTCAGTAGGACATTGAGTTCCCGCCCTCTTGATGGGTAGAGACTCAAGGGCAAAACTACACTGCAGAGGAGTTAGTTGGAGTTTTCTGATACTGGAGCCCTGAGAAGTATATGCACAGAAGAATAGAGATGGCTCCATAGACATGGCAGAGGCCCGGAGAGAGAGAGACTGATGGTCTACAGCTGACTTTGCAGAGAGAACAGAGCAGCTGGGCCCAGGGAGGAATAAGCCCTGGGAGAGAGATGAGACTTATCTCAGCCTACAGCTGATATTGGAAGAAGCTGGGACCACTGAGCCTTAACAGGAAGAGGAAGGCTGAACCCTTGCAGATGTTGGCAGCCACCTTGCGCCAACACGTGGCAACAGACTTTGGTGAGGGAGGAAACTTATGCCTTATGGCCTGGTAACTGTAAGCTTCTACCCCAAATAAATACCGTTTATAAAAGCCAATGGATTTCTGGTATTTTGCATCAGCAGTCCCTTGGCTGACTAATACACCATCCATTTCCTTTATGCAGTCAGTGGCTCATAGGTAATAATACCCCAGAAAAGCCTTTTAGGCATGGCTAAACTGAAACTTCACTAGTATAACTCTTCCATATCCCCTGTATTGCTCTCTTTTCTTGCTTTTCCAGTATATGGAGCAGAGATCCTAAAGGTGGGTTCAATGGACCTCTCTGGGTCCAAAAATTGGTTTAGGGAACAACGATTTTTTTTTTAAAGATATGCATGTTTATGTATGTGTGCTTTATCCTGGGGCAATATACTCATTCTACTTACCAGTTTTCCTCTTTACACTTGTCCAATGCAGATGTCATGTCATTAAACAGCTCTGAGCATATTAAAAGCTGATGATTAACCAATTGCCAACTGCCAAGGGTAATGGAAATGTCTTATAAGTAATTGAATTTTCTCTTTATATATGGGAGAAGAATCAACAGCTTTATTTGGTTGTGCCACATATAGCAGAGCTGCAAGTGTGATGGGTTTTGCTCTTAATTCTCATCTACTTCTTCCTTACTGTATCTTACTCTGCTTCTCGATCATCTAAAAGTATTTTTCTTTTGTGGTATATTTTTACTTATAAAAATATTATTTTCATTATTTATATGCACATACCCATTTCTATATGAAACTAGAAAGCAATTTTAATTATTCTCCAGGTCTTGGGTGGGTATTTAATGAAGCATCCCACAATGGTAATGTTACATATATTTTGCATAGATAATTCAAATTATTTTTAATCATAATTTTTAAATAACCTTATCAAAATATAGTCACATACCATAAAATTCATCAATTCATTCTGCACAATTTGATGGTATGTAGTGTGTTCAGGGTTGTGTAATTGAGGCAAGTTAGTATAACAAAAGGGGGAAGGTGGCTGAGGCCTGGTGGACAACATGACTGACAGACGACATGGCTGGCAGACCACATGGCTATGAGACTCTGGACGGAAACCTTCTGAGAGAAAGGCTGCCAGAAAGATCCCACTGGACCCCAGCCACAAGAATCCCATTTGGAATGAGAATCACATTTGGAACAAGAATTCCATTTGAGGTCAAGGGGAAGTCCCAGAAACCTTCAAAAAGCCTCACCATTGGCCCCCTGAGATTAACAGGTGGGGTAACCAATCAGAACAGCAAACAGCTAGGGCCTCTCCCAAACATTATGAAGAGGGAGGAGTAAAGGTTTTAAAAGGCCTAACCTGCATAACTCACCTTGCAATATGCTTGAAGTCAACCGCTCAGACAGTGTACTTTTTTTGTTTTCTTGTTTCTTAATAAACTCTTTACTCCCTTGTCTACCCTATGGTATGTCCTTAAATTCTTTTATGTGACATAAGCCAAGAACCTAGAAGCCCAGAACCCACAATCATCAATACAACCATCACAGTAATTTAAGTACAGAACATTTTCATTACTCCAAAAAAAAAAAATCCATGCCTTCAGCAGTCACTCCCCTCTAGGTACATAAAACAGTAAATCTATTTTCTTTCTCAATGGATCTACCTATTCTGGACATTTCATATAAATGGAAACATTTAACATGTGGTCATTTGTTATTGGGCTCTCTCACTTGTCATAATGTTTTCGAATTCTATCCATGTTGTAACATGCATCAGTACTTCATTCCTTTTTATATCTATGTACATTTTGCTTATCCGTTAATTTTCCAATAGGATTTGGATTGTTTCCGCTTTTTGGCTACTATAATTAATATGGTTATCAAAATTTATAAGATTTTTTTGGGGGAGGGCACATGTTTTTATTTCTCTTGAGTGTACCCTAAGAGTAGAATAACTGCAGTGGATTTTTTGGACCACATGGTAACCACATATTTAACATTTGAAAGAAATGCTTAGGCTGTATCCACAGAGGCTGCACCACTTTACATTCCTACTGGCAATATATGAAGATTCCAATTTCCCCACATCCCTACCCACAACTCTTTGTGTCTATATTTTTTTATTATAGTCGCCCTAGTATCTGAAGTCATAACTCAGTGTGGTTTTTAATTGTGTTTTCATGATGACTAATAGTATTGAGCATCTTTTTATTCTAAAGAATAAAAAAGAAAGAAAGAGAGAAAGAAAGAAAGAAAGAAAGAAAAGAGAGAGAGGAAAGAGGGGGAGAGGGGGGAGAGGGGAGAGAGAGACAGAGAGGGAGGGGGGGAGGTGAGCATCTTTTCATGGGCTCATTGGCTATTTGCATTTCTTCTTTGGAGAAATGTCTATTCAAATCTTTGGTCCATTTTTTTTTTTTTTTGGTTACATACCCCCCCCCCCTTTCTGCTTGCTCTTGCTGTGTTCATTTCTCTGTGTTCTTTTGTGTCTGCTCTGTCTCCCCCCTC
>PVKH010017359.1:0-15649 GCA_004027955.1 Chaetophractus vellerosus | reverse complement strand
AAACTTAAAAAAAAAAAAATGCACACAGAATCAGTTCCCTCTCTTCCTCCTGAGATTAATGGAATTTCTGTTAGTTCTAACTTTTTCTAAAAGAGTGTGGGAAAATGACTTTTATGGATTTGGCCATATTAAATTTCCTGAAAAAATTAAAATTTATTTCCTCCTTCCTTTTCTAGGGGAAACATATTTTGAGTAATTGAGCTAAAGATTTGTATATTCTAGGGTGATTTCAAATAGTTTTCATTGAGACCCATTCTCCTTTGAAAAGATAAATGCTTAAAACCAACCCCATGTGTCATGTCTTTGGAAGCCCTCTCTTTATCAGCAGAACTATTTGAACTATATCTGAACTGGGCAGGACTCAAATGGCATCTCATTAACACGTGGCATATCAGTGGATACTTTTCATTCTTACTGAACACCAGTCTTAAGGATGGTTATGGCTAATAGTTTATATTCACTTCTGAATAGTCTGAAGTGGAGACAAATGAATTCAGATTGGGTTCTCTTATTGAAATCTGACTTCCACTCTTGTAAACCAAATGTCATTAGTTTTCAGGCTTTGCAGGGTTTCTCTGAGACACAAGACTTCTATACAATAGAACCTAACTAATGCTCCCCAAACCATTGAAATGTCTGAAGGTTCAGTTAAGAGACTTTGCTGCAGTAAACTTTTGCTTAATGAAAAATCAAACGAATAGCAGAAAGATGAGGGGATCATATCCAAACTACTTAAAACAGTTAACTCTTTTTAAGCCCTCTAAACGTGTACATTTCACTAAAAGTCTCTAATCATAAATTCTAATCTCTTCATTACAGCCAGTCTCTAAAGACTTCTGCCTGATGATTCTTCATTAGCCTAGTTTGAGTTATTTTTATTCTTGAAAGACATAAAATTGATTACTTTTAAAATTCTACAATCAGAACTGCCCATAAATCATATATATGTCCTCAGCAAATTCAAATCAGTGAAGTGTTATTAAATTGGGGAGGGTGGGGAGGGAAATGCGTGCTTTCAAAGCCCTTTATAATTGTTCATTCTAACACAGACATTTATCTGAATATCATTTCCTGACTTTTTAGTTTCTCCAAATGATTGGGGTCTGTGATACTCTTAGCAGGAGCCGGGTCAAAGCAAGTTCTCAGGGAACCCTGCTGAGTCGCAGCTGGGTCCTTTTCAGGATTAGAGTCACTGGCATCACCTAAGTGGAACCCCAGATAATTCCTCCTAGACCATGCCACCCCCTTGCTTTCCTCCATACCCATTATTATGTCTGCCACTGAGAAGCTCAGAGCAAAATGTTTAGATCATTGTTTTGGCTTTTGGGGTTCCCGCTAGTTGCCAGTGGTCTCAGATGAACCCTGAGTGCTCGTTAATTTCCCCACTTGCTATGGTAAGTTATACCTAATACTTAGCCATCCTCTTTCCCTTCCCATTGATTCATCTCCTTTGAGAACTCACAAGGAAAGTTTGAGACATCGTTTTAGCTATTGGGGTTCCAGTTGCCAATAGTCCCAGTGCTGTTTAATTTTCCCCCTTTCTCCAATTGGTTTTACACAGTTCTCAGTTAATCCCAAACTGTTTAGACAGTGTACATCCCAACAGTGTTAGGACTTATTTGACAGAGGTGATGAGTACTTGGTATGTGGAAATGCTTATTATTGTTGATGATGTCACTGCACAACTGATCAATGCTTGGGTGAGTAAGTACAGTTTTGACAAATCCTAGTGCATTGTTTGAGCTGGACTCTTATGTTGGCTCTTGACTGTGCTAAGAAGAAATGCCTCGTTGCCAACTTTCCAGTCATTGGCACGTCTTTCAGGATTCCTAGCTTATCTCATGAGATAGCCTCTAAATAGGAAATCATTTTCAATATCAGAGATATGAAAGGCTTTTAGTGTGTAGGAAAATCTGCCTTCACTTTTGAATCTTCAGCACCACCTAGTGTGAAAGAAAGTCACAATCTAAATCTTGGGCCCACAATGAAAAGCACAAAATTAAGCCAATTTCAGTTCATTCTAGAAAACATGACTTTCAGCATACGTGTTCCTGAATTTCAAAAGTAGAATAGTCAGATAATGAGCGTTTTTACAGCATTGGCACCAACAATTCTGAATTTTCTTTTAGCGAAGTTGTGGTCTACTGAACAACCCTGCATAAAATACAGGATAACAATTCTGAATTTTTGAGTGAGAGGGAATAATTTTCTGGATTGATAGTTTTAAATCTTTATCCAGAAAATTCATGATGTGATTCATACAGATAAACTTTACTTTCAAGAAATATTCAAAGGATTTAGAAAGCAACCATCAGCATCAGAAAAGTTTTAAATATAATGAAGAGAGAAATATTTCCAAATTTAGAGACTTTAATGCTTCTACTTAGTATCAACGAAATTTTTCAAAACACATTTTGGGGGCAGGTTTTAATAGATGGATGGGCTGCCCACCCCTGAAAGACTGATCAGTCACACTACTGAAGTGAGGCAACCTAACTTCATGTACCTCCTGATGTGTTGTAGTTGGAAGCACACAGCACCCACCACGAGCAATTCTTGCCGAAAAGATGAACGTGAACTTAACTACATCTCTAGACCTAACAACTAATTCAGGATGATAGAGGGCTGAGGAGCACATGATCCACCGCCACAAGGTGGAAATCACCCAGATCCTAGGGTATTTACAGCACAAATGACCCAGTGTCTAGGGTATTTACAGCACAAATGACCCAGTGTCTTCAAGTTCAACAAAAAAGTATATTTAAAAAACAGAAAGGAAGAGGAAACTAGTATGAATTAAGAGAGACTTAAGGGGCCGGCTGTAGCCCAGTGGATACGGCGCCGGTACACTACATGGGAGGCCCTGGGTTCGGTTCCCGGGGCCTCTCCGAGTGGGCAGACCACCTGAGAAGGCAGAGCCACCGTGGGCGGGACAGAGCTGCCGTGGGCAGGGCAAAAAAGCCGCCACGGGCAGGGCGAGCCACCTGCGAACGGAGCAAAGTCGCCCGGGAACAGAAGCAGAGCCACCCACAAGCGGGGCAAGCCGCCGGCGCAGTGAGCTGACTCGGCGCGTTGCCGCAGCGGGGTGAGACAAAGCAGACATAGAAGAACACAAAAAACACACAGCAAGAGCAAGCAGAAAGGGGAGGGATATGTAACAAAAAATTAAATTTAAAAAAATTAAATTAAAAAAAAGAGATTTAAAAGACATAGTGGGAACCAGCTGTGACTCAATTGGTTGGGCTCTGGTTTACCACATGGGAAGCCCCGGGTTCAGTTCCTGGGGCCTCCTGGAGAAGGCAGGCTGCTGCGCGGTGAGCTGACTCAGCGGGATGATGCAGCAGGGGGAGACAAGCAGACACAGAAAAATGCAAAGCAAATGAACACAGCAAGCACAAGCAGCAAGGGGGGGCGGGGATATATAAATAAATAAAAATAAATCTTTAAAAAAAATGCTATCTAAAAAAATAATAAAAATAAAAGCCATAGCATCCAAATGCCATATTTGGGCTTTGTATGGATCCTATTTCAAAGCAACTAAAAAACGTTTTTTGAGATGATTGGGGAAAACTGAGCAGAGACTGGCTGGTCAGTTGTTTTAATGGATTATCATTAATTTTATTAGATATAATATATGTTATAGAGTAAAAATTTTTAAAATAAACCTCTTTCTTACAGGGAAGTAGAGGGCTGAATGGCTTGGAAGGCCCCGATGGACCTAAAGGACCAAAGGTGATCTTGTGTTTTAATTTTCTTTTTTTCTTTCTTATTTTTTTCCTTTTTCCCAGTTCACTCTTCCTGGATAGCTCAGATATCATTATCAATAAAGTAGAAATACCCTGTATGTACTACGGAAAACATAGTCACTTAACCATTTCTGGTGGTTGACAAGGGTTTCAAAATGAGATTGAAACCTACTATAGCATTTTCTGTTGATGCATCTGGCTGGGGCTGGGATTCCAAGGACAGACCACAGCACGCACAGTGGGGATTTTGCCCTGTGCACAATCAGCGGTTCGGTTGGGCATTGTTGAAAACTCCAAAAGGCTGTTCTCACACTTCTGTTTTCCTCCTCTAGGGAGAAGTGGGTAACCAAGGCCCCCCAGGACCACCAGCCTACTCCCCTCATCCTTCCCTAGCAAAAGGTTTGTATGCAGTTGCCCCTCTGTGACTGAGCATCACATATACATTTTGCTCTCAGTTATAGAAAACCCTTCCGGAAGGGTTTTCTAAGCCACACACAAAAAAAACACAAAAAAAACAAGATATTGAAAGCATCGCCTTATGAGACTCTCAATCTCGTCTACAACTTCCCTTGCGGTTTAAAAGTAGCATTACTGAGAGATCATCGTTTAGCCTGTGCCTGAGAAAGCCCACTGCTGCCCAGGTGAGAGCCCTCTCTTAGAAAATCCTTTCACTTCTACATCACTTGTACAGGCTCTAGACTTGCCTTCTGAAATATCACTCCTGAAATCCAGTCCTTCTACGCATCTGGCTCACCCTCTTGTCATATGTCCAGGTGTCAAATATTTGCTCTCCTGCTTGGATGTGAACCACCTGTCGATCTGTACCTGCGCCTGTATGTCTTCTTCCAAACATTGATGAACATGTACAACAGAACAGGATCAAAGGGCAAAGCCTGGTGGCGCCCCTTAGAGACCTCTGTCTGGGTTGACATCAAACTAGTAATTGGTCTAGTTTGACATCTGTGTTCCACCACCCATCTAACTGTAGAGCCAGCATTTCACCTTCTTATCCACGGTATCCAAAATATCTGACAGCCCAGAAACCCCACTGAAAAGGAACCTGAGGTTGATTCAGCTTCACTTATTATTAGGGATTTTGGGTAAATGGAAATACTCTTTGAGACTTTGGGAATATAATTTTTAAAAGTTCACATTGGCGGCATCTTTTTTGCATTATTAAAAAAATGTCACTGACTGAGAGCCCAGAATTCATTTAGTTTCCCCTTTCACAACACCAGATTCCTGGAAACCACACTGGGAAGATGAAAAATTTTTAAAAATAATTTTGCCCACGTATAACGTTAGAAATGCTGCAGTTGTCCCCTTTGCTACTTAACAGTGTTCCTACATCACTGGTGAGCTGCAATATTCACTAAGTTGCATCCCAGGGTTTTAGAGTAAAAGGCTCACTAATAAACAGATTCTCTCAGGAAAAAGAGGAAAACAAACTTGTTTTTTACAAGGTAGCATTGCAAGAGCTTATCAAAATGAAGAGGGGGAAGGAGGAGCCTGTGCATTGACAGAAATGATTCCAAAGTAACTGAAAAGAAAAATAAAAGCAATCTTGATGTTTTTTCAAACAAGTGAGAAAGTGTATGGTTTTAATTTTTATTTTGTCTCCTTTTATTTAATCATAATAATGGCTAGTACTTATATGGTGCTTACTCAGTGCCAGGCATTGTTCTAAGTTTTCTAATTTCACTTGTCAATGAGGTGGGTACTAATATTAGCCCCATTTTACCAATGGGGAACTAAGGTACAGGCACGTTAAGTTCACGTAGGTAATAAGTGAGCAGGGAGAAGAAAATCCAGGCTACCTAGTTCCAGAGTCTGTTCCCTTGGCCACTTGGCTGCACTGCCAACAGCAGCACGGGTTCGAGGGAGTCATGTTTCAACTCCCTGCCTTTGCATCTCAGGTGTGATGTGCAGCAAATCCCTTTGTTATTTTTAGGAATTTCCTTTGAGATTAAAAAATTAAGAAACACATAGAGAATGATGGCTATCCTAAAAAATTATCTATATGGCAAACCATCCTGCTTTCTTCTGTTTTCTCTCATCTTTCCCAATTATATTCCAGGAAAATACATTATATACGGTAAAATGTTGCTATTTTACACTGCAAAAGAACATACCGATGCCACTTTGCATTTATTTGTTGAAGGTTTAAAGTTTATAAGAACTGTCACATAAATTATTCATTCAGCAAACAGTTATTAAAAGCCAATCTGGGCATAGAGCTGGAACTTAGGGAAAAAGGGGACTCAAAGAGAAATCTGAGAGGGGTGTATGGGTATCCCCTATATTTTTTATGTAACATTTATGTAATCTAAGTATCTTTAAAAATAAAAAGTATATTTGAAAAAAAAACAAAAACAAAGCAAAATCTGGCCCTTCCCCACGCTCCAGGACTCCTAGGATGGTATCTGACACATGGTAGGATTTTTAACCGTATGATTTCCTTTATTCTTGCTTTAGACCCAGCTACTGATTCAACCTGATTTTTCACTAATCCTGTTCACCTGTCCTTCAGCACACCAGCCAACGCCTGCTATGCATTTGTCCTTTTCCATACCTTGACTCTGGCTGTTCTCCCCTCTGAATGTCCCTTGCTCTTCCCTCTTCTTCTTCCCTCTCCCGTCCCCTGTCTCCATCTCTGCCTAATTCCACCCATATCTAAAACTCAACTCTCAGTCTACCTTCTCCATGAATTCTGAGTGGCCTTGGCAAATTACTTCACCTCTCTGAACCTCAATGTCCTCATTTGTAAAATTGGGGTTATAATGCCATCTATCCCACAGAATTTTTTAGAAATGCATGTAAACTATTTAACACTAAGCTTAGCACACACAGTAAGTGCTTAAAAATTATCTACTTCAGTTATTTTTATTCTCTGTAGTTCCTCAATACTAGATTATTCTCCAATCAAAAATAATGCTCCCCTCCTTTGGAGGCTCTGTTTATCTTTGTGGTACTCTGTGCCTCTACATTGTTGCATTTTACTTGTAGGCATCTTCTATCAGTCCTATCTGACCATGAATGGGTTCCTTGAAGACAGGGACTATCAGATATTAAGCATTTAGTGATCACACGATATGCATGATAATCACTAAATACTTATTCAGGGAACAGGTAAACATTTCTTGCACTACATAGGCAATGATCTCATTCTTATTGGTTCCAGGTGCCAGAGGTGACCCAGGATTCCCAGGCGATCATGGGGAACCAGGAAGCCAGGGTGAGCCAGGAGACCCTGGCCCTCCAGGTTCCCGTGGTATTACCATCGGAAGTGAAGGTAATGAGTTTCCTGGTATCAAAAGCTAAGACCAAAAGTAAACAGAACCTTTGCTAACTACACAGTTCTTTTGTTTCTTAGCATTTTATCTTAGACTAGGCATTACAAACTTTTGGATACACTTTTTAGGTGACATCATGGACCCATTGTACATTTGTCAATAACTCCCTGCTTGGTTTATGCCACTAATGAGTAACTAGCATGCTTCCATCGGTCGGTTGGGAAGAGCAGAAGGAATCATCCAGTGTTGTTTCTGGGGTTAGAAAAACAGCTATAAGGCCAATATTTGGGACAAAGAGAGGTGATTTTTTAAAGCTGAAAAAAATGAAAATGAACTATACCAATGGCACCCATCACTCAAGTAACTTAATGGACTGCAAACTCCATTAGTCCTGTCGGTGGTTGCCTTTGGACATGAATACAAATGCAACTGTTAAATATCAGAAGCTGTTTGGATGGACTTACACTGCTGATGAAATGCTGTTCGAATTTCAGAGGAGATGAGAGGGTTCCCAGGAGAAATGGGACCCAAAGGCTTCATAGGAGAGCCCGGCCTCCCAGCGCTCTTCCCCGGCCCACCAGGAACTGATGGAAAGCCAGGGCTCCGAGGACCTCCAGGGCGCCCTGGAGCACCTGGACCAGATGGTAAGTGGATGAAAAACTAAAGGGAGGGGGAATTACAGTGTTCAAATAAACAAGTCTGATATCAGTTGGATTTTTATTTGTTGTTGTTTTTTTTCTGCCAAATAATTCCTTGAAATAATCCAGTAGGCCAGTAGATTGTGGCAGAGTAGTGTCCTCTGAGGTCAAAACGGAAGAAGCTGGTGATGGAAGAAAGACAATACCTTGTAAGCCTGTTAACTGTCAACAACCCCACATATATTACACAGTAAGAGAGGTTTTGCTTCAGTGAAATAGATTCTTCAATGAAACATCTAAGGGGTGCCATCTAGAAACAGATATAAACTGAAATAGCTGTCCCAGTGTTAGTGTGATAAATTCCAAATACCTTCTTCCATGGTGAAAGCCTTACACCTTCACTCACAGCCTCTCGCTTCTTGCCTCTGTTATACCAACAACTTTAAACAGACTTGATAATCTTCCTTCTCAGTCCTCTACATAGCCAAAGCTACAACTTAACGGGTGATGATAGTTGATGACAAAAAGAGATGGCTGCACTATACAAAGTAGCAACGATTGGCCAAGGCAAAGACCAAAAAACTATGAAGGTCTATAAACTAGACAAGTGTGATAGTCTGAGCTCATTGCTATTCTTGAGGACATCTTTGAATCATAGCACAAAACGTTATTTGCAAGTTATAAAATTACCCGTCGTTGTCTTTTAGTCGAGAAGGCTGTATAAAAAGGCAGAGAAATGTACACTACATCTTTGAGCTTACATCCAAAAAGGTTATTCTTTTACACTTCAAAGTTTAAATACTATGCTTCAGACATTGTAAATTCTCCTAAGGGGAGTGGAGCATGCAGCCCCTCAAGAGATTGGATAAATGAGACATTGAAAGAAAATACGCAGTCACACTGTCTCTTTCTATTTGACATTGACAAATTTAACAGCTTCTTCCTTCCAAAATATTTTACTTTAAGTTCTCTGACTTCACACCTAGTCAACTCTTAGAGTTTCCAATCCTAAAGGAGAAAGAACATCATATTTTCTAATGGATAGGATAGTGTTCGATTTCAGTTAAAGGTCAAATTCAAATCGGTGTTCATGCTTCAGCCGCCTTTGGAAGACATCTATTTGCCATTGCCATAAGTAAAATTGTGAGGTATTAGAAGCATATCTCTACATATTTCTTCCATTGAAAAGCTCAACAGTCACTTCTCTGATTCTATTTTGTATTTTATAGTACACTTTTAAGTTAAAATTGTTCCACTTTCCCAATTTTCCTGCAACCAGAAAAGCTAAAGCTTTTTCCACATTCTTATGAAAAATGTTTAAGGTTCAAATATTTCTCTGGTTCATGAATTTGCCAAATATCTTGAGTGGCTTTCTCTTTAATATTTTTTATTGTCCTGGAAGTAGTATTTATTACTGTAACATCTGTGATAAAAGCTACATTTCTGTGAGCATTACTAAATACTAAATAAATGGTATCTGTTGTTTGCCTTTTTTTGGCAATAGAACATTATACATTAAAAATAAAAGCCAAAGAATTGAGCCTTTCCGAAACACTGTGATTAAAGGCTAAACTTTGCCATTATTCCTATACCTAAATTCTATTTTGTTTTTTTTTTTAAAGATTTATTTATTTTATTACATATCTCCCCTTCCCCCCCGCTGCGGCGACGCGCCGAGAATGGTCACTGCGCAGGCGCGGCTTTCCCCGCTTGTGGGCGGTCTCTGCATCCGTTCACAGCCGGCGCTTGCTTCAGTTCGCAGGTGGCTGGCTGCGCTCCATCTGCGGGCGACCTGCCCTGCCCGTGGCGGCTCTTGCCCTGTCCGTGGCTGTCCGTGGCAGCTTCTTGCCCTGCCCACGGCGGCTCCGGCCCACCCATGGCGGCTTGCCATTCTCAAGGCGGTCCGCCCGCTAGGAGAGGTCCCCAGGAATCGAACCCAGGGCCTCCCATGTGGCACGCCAACGCCCTATCCACTGGGCTATCGAGCCGGCCCCTACCTAAATTCTATTTTGATAAAGATACAAACACATGTCATCTTGCTTCAGTCTATGATACAAGTCATTTGCAAACAAATCCACTTATTTATGACCTGTATTGCAGATTTTATAAAACAGATGGCGTAGTATCAGGTAAATTTTATCAACTGAAAACGCTAAAAGTGTCCTTTAAAGATATATCTTATTCTTGTGAGCACATTGTTTCCAAATCATCTTTTTTTAAGCAATCTCTTGTACAAAAAGCAGCCAACCACAATGACCTTTTAAACATTTTTGTGTGTAGTCATAATTTAATATTAATAATTTGATTCTCCCGGAGTTCTTCAGCTTTTCCCCTGGAAACAAATTGTTGGATTCTCTTTGTATTAACTGCATTTCACCCTGTCTTATATGTTTCTTCTGATGAAAAACAGAATGTCTACTCTTTTGCAGTTCCAGCAGAATCATACCATGAAGTTGTTTTCTTTCAGGGTGAAATATTTTGCATATTCTTAGTTCCAAAGCAGTTAATTGAATCGAGAATTGAGGCAGCTCCATTCTGTTCCAGAATAAGTCGAAATTCTGCCCAGCTTATTATAGCGATTGCCTCTTCATGAAAATTATATTTTAAAACATCTTAGAGGTACATTATTCTTTTATGGGAATTACCTGAAATTATTGGTATAGTGAAGGGAAAACAACATAGGAAAGAGGAAGGATGTCACTTAAGATGGCCACTCTCTGCCCTTTTGACTAGATTTGTGATGTATCTGACACTCTGTAAGGAAATCCCTCAATCTCTTTGTTCTTAATATCATGAATCGAATTTAAAATGGCAGAAACACTGAAATATCTGTGGTTAAATAATTCCACCTGTGACACTACGCTTCTCATAAAATATTAGTAGAACTTGGAGACTTAAAATAAAACCCACAAATTCCACCACTCAGCCAAAATTGCTCTTGACCTAGTTGCCAGTTACCCCCCTGCTGCCAAATCCTAGGGATGTTTTGTCTTCAGTAGCACATAGTACAGCCAGCTACTTCTTGGATCACCTCGTCATTTGGTTTCCATGACATCCCTTTATGACACCCTCTTATCTTTTCCCCCCTGTCTCTCTGGATACTCTTTTGGGGGCTTCTTGGCTGGCTTTTCCTTCTTCTTCCTCCTCTACCCATCCAGTAGATAATTGGCATTCCTTGGAGTTCAAGCTGGACCATCTACCCACACAATACCTACTCTCCAGTTCAATGGACTCACCCAGGACAACTGACAAGGAAATGATCATTCACATGAATTTAAATACAATGATTTTAACACTCACTCCCTATTTTTGTTTCTAGCTCTGTTCTGTATTATGAACTATAAACTCATACAAGCTGTTCACTTGACAGCTAGTCAATACTCTGTGGCTTACAAACATCTCAGCTTTGTATGTCCAAAATTGAACTCTTGATCTCTTCCTCCCCCAACCAGCATGCCCTTCTCCTGGTCCTCACCCATCTCAATAAACCCAGTAGCGCAAGCCAGAGCCCTGGAGGTTATACTGGGCATCTATCTCCCTTACCCCCACGCTGAATCCATCGCCAAGTCCTTATCTCTTCCATCCTCAATCTGTCCATTTCTCCTCATTTCACTGCCATTGTCCTAATTGAAGCCTCCATCATCTTATGCCTAGTCTACTAGAATAGATACCTGCTCATGGTCCAGCTTCCATTCTTTCTCTCTCCAGGCAATTCTCCACACAGACAGTGTATCCTTTTCAAATGTAAATTATATTATATAACGTCCTTCCTTAAAATCCTTAATAGCTTCCTGTGATCCTCAGGACATTCATCTCCTTTCCTACAACCCTGCCCTTTACTCACCACCCTCCATGCTCTCAGCTTTCTTTCTATTCAGGGTCTTTAAGACAGTCCTACCCTACATCCGGAACATTCCCTCGAACCTCTGTTTGGCTGGCTCTTTTTTATTCCTTATGTCTTAATTTGAGTCACTTCCTTGAAAAGGACTTTCTTGACACCCCCTCCCCATAAATTTTAAGGGGCCTTACCCCTATTACTATCTCTGATAGCCTCCTGTTCTCTCTCATCAGAGCATTGGCCATAGTTTTCATTTCTATGTTGGTTGGTTTGCTAATATGTGTTCAATGGGTATCTCTACCTCGAAGCTGTAAGCTTCATGAGGACCTATCAGTTTTGTTTCCTATTGTATACCCATTATATTCCTAGCATACTGCCTGGCATAGAAGAGGCACTGGATAAATGTTTGATGAATGAATGAATGAATGAAAGAATATCAAATGTATATTGGGATCTAATTACATGGGACAATATTCATTGCCTTCTTTCCATAAAAAATCTATAATTACATTGACATTCAAATTCTGATGTTCTCCCAAGGAGGTTACAAAAGTTTTTAAAATTTGATGATTTCCTCTCCTTCCTGCTTCCTGAATAGCCTCATTCCTCCTCTCAAGTACCTTGTGGTAGGTATGGCAACATGGTATCTTAATTTGCTTGGAGGAGGTATCTTAATTTGGTCATTGGAGCTAATGATCACTACTAAGTTTAACAGTGAGGAAAAGAAAAGAATGGGTAATAGAGACATTGGGGTTCCATAATCCAACAGTGGTTTTCTGTTGCCTGGAACTGCACAACCTAATTTCTACCACAAGATGGTGCTCCTCTCGAATGTGACATCAAGAATTTTGTTGGCTTTAAAAATATATTCCTTATAGCTTCACCTGGGTATCTCTTCTTGAAATTATTGGAATCCTACAGACGATGGCAGGACTTTTGAAGTATCTTAAGCCCTGTTAGTGGACATAGAGGGTCAGGAGGGATCGGGGGAGGTGGTAGCACAAAGATGTTCATTGAGGTTGACCAAGCTGAATCCAGATCAGTCATAAGTTACTTTAACTCTGTATGTGTAAGTGAGCACACACAGATGTAAGAGAGAAAGAGTGAGTGGGTGTGTATGTATTGGGATGGGGAGGTGGACAGAGAGGACACCTGTTCTGAGGGAGAGGACAGTAGAGGAAGCAAGTTCATTTTAGTATCTTTTTTTCCTTTTGAGGAACCAGAAATGTGTGGTAGCTTTGAAATCCAAATATTTAGCACAAAAATAAAATTACATAGTTGAAAAATTAAAACCTTTTCTTTGGATTCAGTTTTTCCCAAAAGGAAAGATTTTTATCTTTAGACCTTAGCTGATAAACTGAATTCATAAACTCCTCCATTTCTTTCTAACCCTGAAAGTTATGACCCAAAACAGACTGTTTCTATCTTAAAAGGTGCTTGGAATTCAATTGGAGTCAATGGTTTGTTTTTATCCTATCTGGGAAGATTTATTTGCAAATTTTTCCAACCTTGGGTTCAGTGAAATTTTGGGTCTCTCCGCCGGCTGCTAATTTTTCTGCTTCTGTGGGTTTTCTCTTTAGGTTTCCTTTTTGGACTCAAAGGAGCAGAAGGAAGGGTGGGCTACCCAGGCCCTTCTGGTTTCCCTGGAGCTAGTGGACAGAAGGGATGGAAAGGTAAGGACTGCCTGGGAATGATGGGGGAGTAGATGTGGAAAACATCTCGGCCTTGTTAAGTCTACCTCCCCTTCCAGAAGATTAAATCGATTCCCTTTTTCACCTTATCCTGAAGTAAAAATAATCCTCCATTTCTGTACTAGCCTCCTTTCTCCTGTGGACATTATACTAAAAATAAGTTCAATGCAGGCAGCTTCATTTTCTGAGTGCCCAACTTCCAGTTTGCTCACCCTTCTCTGATAAACCTTGTTCATAACTGAATTCAGGTGATTTATCCCATGGGATCAGCTCCAAGACAGTGTAACAAGAATCTGCAAAGGACTCTATCCATTGCAAAGTGTTTGTGTTAGTCATGTCTTTTGATCTTATTGATGATTCCCAAGTTAGGTATTATTTATCGGGCAAGGAAACTGGGACTCAGAGAAGTGGAGTGACTTGAGCAGGGTCTCACTCCCAGGTAGTGGTGTGGGTGAAGTTAGAACTGAGCTGCACTTGTACTTTACTCTTCCCACTGCCCCTCGCACCTTTCCAGGGAAGGGTTGGCCCGAGAGGGACCTCCTCTGATTCTGCCTGCCACCACTAGGGTCCGTGCCTGAGCAAGGACAGCACATTCCAGCTCTGAGTCCCACACTGATCTTTCTGATATACATGGGGGTGCATGTACATGTCCATTGCCCCATTGTGAAGGTGAGCAACTTGGGGGCAGACTTCAGGGCTCAGACCACCTCCAAGGGAAGCCTGGCATTCCCAGGTCTGAGCGCTATAGCTTGGCTCTACTCTGCCTTCCCCTCTGCCCCTGGGGAGCCATTGTGAACACCACGGGGATCCCTTACAGGCTGGCTCCCTGGGCTCATCCCATGACAGGACAAGGGGTAGGGGTGCCTGGGCTCTGGCAGGGGCTGTAGGCCTTCCAGGCCAGGGCTCCCACCAGCAGCCCCTCCATGGCTCCAGTTGACACTGGACTGCTGGACACTACTTCCTCCCCTCATCCCTTTAGGCTTAGCAGTGGCAGTTGCTTCCTGCTGTTCCTAGTCAGCCTCCCTTGTGCCCCATACCTCAGTAAAGAGCCCCATTTCTTAAGTATCTTTAGCAAGCTGAATAGAATTCTGCTTCGAGGGGCCCACGGCTGATAACTGGGGTAACATTATTAGCCTCACTTTCCTCGTCTAAGAAATGGGCATAATAATCCCTGCCCCGGGATTGTGTGATGGTCAGAGAAGATCGTGCATAGGTGTTTAATCAGTGCTGCCTCCTGCCCAACCAGCTCTCCTGACCCCAGTCTTACATTTCCATCCCCTGCGGTGCTAAGAGCAGTAATAAATAAATGACTCGTGAATAACAAGTCTCCTCCCTCTCCCTCATTCGTAGGTGATGCTGGGGACTGTAAATGTGCAGAAGGAGATCAGTTCATCAGGGGTCCTCCAGGACTGCCAGGATCCAAGGGTTTTCCAGGCACCAGTGGAAAGCCAGGGGAGAAAGGAGATCAAGGAGACCCAGGCCAGCACGGCATTCCTGGTTTCCCAGGGTTCAAGGTGAGAACACAGTGGTCCTCTTGTTGACCAGTGTTCTAGCTTCCTGGGCTGCTCAAAGCAGTACCATGCCATGGATCAGGTTAAACAATGGACATTTATTCACTCATGGTTTTGAGGCCAGGAAAATGTCCAAATCAAGGCCGCATCCAGGTGATGCTTTTTTCCCAAATACCGGCTGCCAGCAATCCTTGGCTCCTCTGTCACATGGAAAGGCACATGGTGGCATCTGCTGGTCTCTTCCTTCTTTTCCGGGTTTCTTTGATTTCATCTTCTTGATTCTGTGACTTTTCTCTCTCTCTGAATCTCATTCTCTTATAAAGGACTCCAGTATTGGGATTAAGACCATCCTGATTGAGGTGGGTCACACCTTAACTGAAGTACCCACATCAAAAGATCCTACTTACATGGGGTCACACCCACAGGAATGGATTAGATTTAAGGACATATTTTCCTGGGGTACATACAGCTTCAAACCACCACAGTCAATTTTTACAAGACCAATAAGATGTCCTTGGTGCTTATCCCTTTTCTCCCATCCCTGGCATTTATTTATTCAATTAACATAGCATTGAACCAACAACACTCGTTTACCCAATACTGCATTCAAAAACACCCACATACACCAAGAAACCCTTTAAGAACTAGCCACTTTGGAAAACAGAAAGGTGGTTCCTCAAAAGTTAAATGTAGAATTGCCATATGGCTTAACCTGCAGTTCCACTCCTAGGTATATACCAAAGAGAACCGAAAACACGTGTTCACATAAAAACTTATACGTGAATATCCAAAGTTGTGTTATTCACAATTGACAAAAAGTAGAAACAACCCAAATGTCCATCACCCAATGAATAGATAAAATGTGGTATAACCATACAATTGAATATTATTCAGCAATAAAAAGGAATGAAGTGGAAGCGGCTGTGGCTCAA
>PVKH010017358.1:0-15439 GCA_004027955.1 Chaetophractus vellerosus | reverse complement strand
TTTGCTGCTGTCTCTTCTGGGTGGTGCCCGGCTTTCCCCTGGTGTCCTAAACTCTAAAAGATTTTTTCCAGGCTGTTTCTGCCTGTCCTGTAGCTGTTTTTCTGGGAGAGAAGAGAGTTCCATGTCTTTCTAGTCTGCCATCTTTCTGGAAGTCCTTGGGTCATGCTCTTTTTTCCATTCTGTTAATCTCTGCATTTTGACTGAAGAGTTTAATCAATTTACATTTAAATTCACTACTGATAATGCAGGACTTTCTTCTGCCATTTTGCTAGTGTTTGTAAGTTCTATAACTTTATAGACCCTCAGTTCTTCCATTAATGCTTCCTTCCCTATTTATTTGATTTTTTTGTATTGTACCATATTGAGTCCATTCTCATTTCTTTCTAGATATATTTTTCATATATATACATATTTTGTGATTACCATGGGGTTAAAATTTGATGTCCTAAGTATATAACAACATTTTTTTATTTGATATCTACTTGATTTCAATAGCATACTCATACACTGTTCCTATACCCCTCTGCTTTCTCACCTTTTTTGTACAAATTATATCTTTCTTCCAAAACCATAGATGTATCATTACTTTTTATGCATTTGCATTTTATCTCCTATAAGAAGTAGGAAGTGAAGTTACGTGCCCCAAATTACAATACAATAATATTGATATTTATAATTACCTATATGATTACCTTTCCTAAAGGTCTTTATTTCTTTTTTTTAATTTAAATATATTTTTTAAATTTTTAAAAAATACTTAGATTACATAAAAAATATAGGGATTCCCATATGCCCCGCTCCCCATACCTCCCACATTTTCCCACATAAACAACATCCTTCATTAGTGTGGTACATTCATTGCAATTGATAAACACATTTTGGAGATCTTTATTTCTTTATACCACTTTGATCTTTTGTCTTGTGTCATTTCCTTTCAGTTTCAAGAACTCCCTTTAACACTGCTTGTAGGGCAGGTTGAGTAGTAATGAATGCCTTCAACTTTTGTTAATCTGGGAGTGTTTTAATCTCTCCCTCATTTTTGAAAGAAAGTCTTTCCAGATATAAAATTCCTGATTGGCAATTGTTTATGATTCTTGGATGTACATATTAACATCTTTTTTTTAGGTTTATGAAGTTTTCTATCATTTCTTTAATTCCTTCTGCCTTTTTCTTTCTTTCTTTCTTCTCTCTCTCTCTCTCTCTTCCCCCCTCCCCTCCCTCACTTCCTTCCTTCCTTCCTTTCTTTTTCTTTCTTTCGTTCTCCTTCTGGAACTCCCATGATGTGTATATTAGTGCACTTGGCCCACAGTTCTCTTAGGCTATTTTTAAACTATTAAACCTGTTACATTTATTTTTACCTTCATTGCCACAATCAGTGATTGTGTTTTTTTAACAAATCAATTTTATTGATACATATTAATAACACATAAATCCATCCAAAGTGTACAATAATGGTCTTTGGTGTAATCACGTACTTGTGCATTCATCACTTCAATCATTCTTAGAGCATTTTCATTATTCCAATAACAATAATAATAATAATAAAAACAAACAAACAAACAAAACTTATCACCTCTCAATTTCTCTATGCTTCCCCTGCCATACATAGATGGTATTCTTTTTCCTTTTCTCTAGTATATTTGTATTTATATTTTGTATAAACAGTCTTATATATGCAATATCACCCATATTCGTGTTTTACATGAGGTTCTACTATCTTATACAGTCCCATGTTGCAGTTTTTATGTTTCCTTCTAGTAATATACATGACCTTAGACTTCCTCTTTCAACCACTGTCATACCCATATAATAGCTCTGCCAGTTACAAATACCATGATGTGCTTTCACAATTTTTATTCATTTCCAAAGATTTGCAAACAACTTTTTTACTAATTCTACACAGATTAACCCTCAACTTTCCATTCTCTACCCTCCTTCCATTTCTCTGGTGATCTATATTCTAATTATTAACTCCATGAGTTCACACATATATTTAGTTCATAATAGCACAATCATACAGTATAAGTCCTTTGGTGTCTCACTTACTTAACTCAACATAATGTCTTCCAGGTTCATCCATGTTGTCATATGCTTCACAACTCATTTCCTCTTACTGCTGCATAATATTCTATTATGTGAATATGCCACAATTTGTTTATCCATTCATCAGTTGATGGACACTTGGTTGTTTCTGACTTTTGGTGATTGTGAATAACACTGCTATGAACATCAGTGTACAGATGTCCATCTGTGTCTCTGCTCTCAGTTCTTCAAGGTATATACTTAGTAATAGTATTGCTGGGTCACATGGCAAGTCTATATTCAACTTCCTTAGGGACTGCCAAACAGTCCTCCATAGTGGCTATACCATTCTACATTCCCACCAACAGTGAATAAGCTTTCCTATCTTTCCACATCCTCTCCAACATTTACAGTTTTCTGATTTTTTAAAATAGCGGTCAGTCTAATAAGTATGAAATGATTTCTCATTGTAGTCTTGATTTGCATTTCCCTAATTGCTAGTGATGTTGAACATTTTTTCATGTGTTTCTTCTTTGGACAGTTGTCTTTTCAAGTGTTTTGCCCATTTTTTAATCAGGTAGTTTGTCTTTTTATTGTTGAGTTTTATGCTCTCTTTGTATATCGTGGATATTAAACCCTTATTTGATATGTGATTGCCAAATCTTTTCTCCTATTAAGTCAGCTGCCTTTTCACTCTTTTAACAAAGTCTTTTGAGGTGCAAAAGTGTTTAATTTTGAGGAGGTTCCATTTAACTATTTTCCCTTTTGTTGCTTATGCTTTCAGTGTTAGGTTTAAGAAATTACCACCTATTACAAGATCTTGATCTTCTAGGAGTTTTATGGTTGTTGCTTTTATATTTAGGTCCTTGATCCATTTTGAGTTCATTTTTGTAGAAGATGTGTGTATTAGTCAGCCAGTGGGGTGCTGATGCAAAGTACCAGAAATCTGTTAACTTTAATAATGGATATTCATTTGGGGGTAAAATCTTACAGTTACAGGGCCATAAAGTGTCCAGCTCAAGGTTGCTTTCTCACCAAAGTCACTTGCCACGTGTTGAAGCAAGATGGTCACTAATCTCTGCCTGGTCTCTCCTTTCCCTCTGGGCTTCCAGTCTTCTCTCTCCTGGTTAGGGCTTGTCTCTCAGGGCTTTCTCTTTTTCCTGGCATTGGGCTCATTTCTTTCTGGGCTTTCTATAGCAGTCTTGGCTCTCTTCCCAGCAGTGTCTGTAAGCTATCAGGCAAATGGCTCATCTCTCCCTGGTGCCACAGGATCAAAAATGACAAAGTTCTCTCCTCTTCCCTGTGTCTTTTTGAGTGAGTGTCTGCTTATATAGGCCCACCAAGAGGGCAGGAACTCAACCTGAGTCATGCCTCACTAACACAGTAGAATCAAAGCCCTAATTTATTAAGGTAATTTAATTAAGGATCCTTCAACTGAATCCAATATAATCAAAGGGTATCACACCCAGAATAGATTGGTTTACAAGCATAATCTTTCTCTTTTTGGGATTCACAAATAAGTTCAAACAATCATTTTCAAATGATTGGTAGAATTCACCTGTGGAGCCATCTGGTCCTGGGCATTTCATCTTTGGGAAGTTTTTGATAACTGTTTTAATCTCTTCACTTGTGATTGGTTTACTGAGGTCTTCTATTTCTTCTCAGGTCAGTGTAAAGTGATTCATGTGTTTCTAGGAATTCGTCCATTTCCTCTACATTGTCTAGTTTTTTTTTGGCATACAGTTCTTCATAGTATCCTCTTATTATATCTCTTATTTCTGCAGAGTTGATGGTAAAGTACCCCCTCTCAGTACTGATTTTACTTATTTGTATCTTCTCATTTTTTTTCTTTGTCATTCTAGCTAAAGGTTTGTTGATTTTACTGAGATTCTTGAAGAACTTTTGGTTTTGTTGATTCTCTCTATTGTTTTATCTTTTTGATATCATTTATTTTTCTCTGATTTTTACCAATTCTTTCCTTCTGCTTGGTTTGGGATTAGTTTGCTGTTCTTTTTCTAGTTCCTCCAGATATGCAGTGAGATCTTCTATTTTAACTCTTTCTTCTTTTTTACTATAAGCATTGAAGGCTATAAATTTCTCTTTCAGCACTGCCTTTGCAGTGTCCCATAGGTTTTGCTATGTTGTGTTCTTATTTTCATTCATCTCGAGACATTTGCTGAATTCTCTTGCAATTTCTTCCTTGACCCATCGATTATTTAAGAGTCTGTTGGGGCCGGCTCGATAGCCCAGTGGATAGGGCGCCGGCATACCACATGGGAGGCCCTGGGTTCGATTCCCGGGGACCTCTCCAAGCGGGCAGACCGCCTTGAGAATGGCAAGCCACCATGGGCAGGCCGGAGCCGCCGTGGGCAGGGCAAGAAGCTGCCACGGACAGGGCAAAGCCGCCACAGGCAGGGCAGGTCGCCCGCGAATGGAGCGCAGCCAGCCACCCGCGAACTGAAGCAAGCGCCCGCCGTGAACGGACGCAGAGACCGCCCACAAGCGGGCAAAGCCGCGCCTGCGCAGTGACCACTCTCAGCGTGTCGCCGCAGCGGGGAGAAGGGGAGATATGTAATAAAATAAATAAATCTTTAAAAAAAAAAGAGTCTGTTGTTTAATCTCTATATATTTATGAATTTTTCCTTTTTCCATTCATTATTTATTTCCAGCTTCATTCCATTATGATCAGAGAAAGTATTTTGTATAATTTCAATCTTTTAAAATTTATTGAGACTTGTCTTGTGATCCAACATAAGGTCTATTTTGGAGAAGGAGCCATGACCACTAGAAAAGAATGTATATTCTGCTGCTTTGGGGTACAATGCTCTATAGATGTCTGTTAGGTCTAGTTCATTTATCATATTATTTAAGCTCTCTGTTTCTTTATCCTCTGTCCAGATGTTTAATCCAGTACTGAGAGTGGCGTAGTGAAGTCTCCAACTATTATTATAGAGTTGTCTATATCGCTCTTTTTTGGAGGTATTGGGGATTGAACCTGGGACCTCATAAAAGGCACTCAATCACTGAGCTACACCCCCTCCCCTCTCCCTTCAGTTTTGCCAGTGTGTGTCTCATGTATCTTGGGGCACTCAAGTTAGGTGCATAAATATTTATTATGGTAATTTCTTCTTGGCAAATTGCCCCTTTCATTAATATATAATAACCTTCTTCATCCCTTATAATAGTTTTACATTTGAAATCTATTTTGTCCAATATTAATATCACTACTCCAGCTTGTTTTTGGTTACTATTTGCATGGAATATCTTTTCCAACCTTTCACTTTTAACCTGGTTGTGTCCTTACATCTGAGGTGGGTCTCTTGTAGACAACATATAGAAAAATCATATATTTTTAATCCATTCTATCAGTCTGTGTGTTTTCCTTGGGAAGTTCAAGTCATTAACTCTTAATATTATTACTGTAAAGGCATTACTTACTTCATCCATTTTGTCCTTTAGCTCTCTGTTGTCATGTCATTCTATTGTCTGTCTTCTTACCCTTTAGTTTAACCTTCCTGATAATCTTCATTTCTACACTTTTCTCCAAATCTTTTACTCATGTATTTTCCTTTCAGGCTGCAACACTCACCTTAGTATCTCTTGTAATTCTGGTCTTTTGGTAATATACTCTCTCAGTTTTTGTTTGTCTGTAAAGACTATGAACTCACCCTCATTTCTGAAGGACAGTTTTGCCAGATACAGAATTCTTGGCTGGCAATTTTTCTCTTTCATTACCTTAAATGCATCATACCACTTTCTTCCCTCCTCCATGGTTTCTGATGAGACGTCAGCACTTAATCTTATCAAGTTTCCCTTGTATGTGATGAATTTCGTTTCTCTTGCTGCCTTCAGAATCCTCTCTTTATCTCTGATGTTTATCATTCTGAATAGTAGGTATCTTGGTGTAGGTCTATTTGGATTTATTCTGTGGTGTGTTGACCTTCTTGGACATTGATATTTATGTCTTTCATAAGGGATGGGAAGATTTTGGTCATTATTTCCTCAAATATTCTTTCTGCCGCTTTTCTGTTCTCTTTTACTTCTGGGACACCGATAATGTGAATGTTTGTGCATTTCATATTGTATTCAGTTCCCTGAGACTCTATTCCATTTTTTCCTTTCTTTTTTCTTTCTTTTATCTTGTCTTTTCCAGTTGAGATGTTTTGCCTTCAAAATCACTAATTCTGTCTTCAAGTAATTCAAATATGCCCTTATATGCCTCTAATTTATTTTATTTTATTTTATTTTATTTTTTTTATTATATATCCACCCCTTTCTGCTTGTTCTTGCTGTGTTCATTCCTGTATTCCTCTGTGTCTGCTTGTCTCCCTCTGCTGCGGGGACCCGCTGAGTCAGCTCACTGCGTGGCGGCCTTGCCTGATCACGGGTGGCTTGCCCTGCTCGCGGGCAGCCTGCCCTGCTTGCGGGGGCTTGCCCCGCCCATGGAAGCTTTGCCCTGCCCACAGCGGCTTGCCTTCTCAAGGCAGTCTGCCCACTGGAAGAGGCCCTGGGAACTGAACCTGGGGCCTCCCATGTGGTAAACCGGCATCCTACCAATTGAGCTACAGCTGGCCCCTCTAATTTATTTTTAATCTCATCCATCATGTCTTTCATTCCTCTAAAGTCTGTTACTTTTCTTTGCAGACTTTCATATTGCTCTTTATGCTTACCCAGTGTCATCTTAATATCCTTTATCTCTTTAGTCATATTTTCTTTCAATTCTTTAAATTGTTTTAGGAGAGTTGTGTGATTTTCACTGATTAATTATCTTAAATCCTGTATCTCTTCAGGATATTTGGTTTGTTCTTGTGGCTGGGCCATCTCTTCCTGATTCCTAGTATAGCTTTTAACTTTTTCTGATTTCTAGGCATCCGAATATATTGGTGAATTTACTTTGATGGCCAATTTCTCTCTTTCCTAATGTTTTTTTTCACAGCTCTTTTTTGACAAAGACTTACTCTAAGTCTTTAAAATTTCCCAGCTAAGTTATCAAAATTGGGCCAGGGACCCACTTATGGGGCACAGATTTTCTCCTAGGGTTTAGGATCCAAAGAGAACCAGACAGTTTTTATCCATGCAATTTTCAGACTGGCCAGCAGATGGCGCTTGGCAGTGCACCTTTCCACAGAGGTGTTTCAGTCTAGGCTTTCCTGTGTTCCTGTATTGAATCTCCAGAGTGGAGATTTAAAGCAGGCTCTGCTGGTCAAATTCACTGAAGAAAAGCCCCCAACTCCCCCTCCCTTTTCCCTTTGAAACAGCTGACAGGGAGGAAGATGTCTGTTCCCCTCTCAATTAGCTGCAGTGAGCCAGGGGTTTTACCCCAGTTTAATATCTTGCTTGTGGGGTAGGGGAGCCCTTCCTGATTGCTGCGGGGCTTGGTAACTCACATTTTTTGTTTTGGGTTCTTCACCTCTCTGTCCTTCACCCTCCTGGGAGTTGTGTAGCACTGTCTTGGTCTGTTGACCCCCAAATATTGGCTCTTTCTCTGTTGTTTTTGTGAGAGCATTGAGCCCTTCCTGTTAGTCAGATGCCATCTTCCCACAATCCTTTATAATAGCTCTTTTATCATCCTTATATACTAGTTCCATACTTTCTCTCATTTCTGGATCTGTTTAAATTTATTTATTTCCTACTGGTTTATGGTAATACTTCCTGTTTTATGACATAGCTAGTAATTTTTTATTGGATCCAGGATATTGTTACATTGTTACTGGGAGCCTGGATTTCTAGTCTCCTATTAAGAAGTGTTATGCTTTGTTTTGGAAGTTAGTTAAGTTATTTACAGATTGGTTTGATATTTTAAAGGCATGTTTTTAAGTTTTTCTAAGGTGAGTCTGTGTATCCTACACTCCAGAAATTGTTTAGTCTTAGAAACCTAGAACCTAGAGAATGACCTATCTGTGGTCCACTGAATTACCTGGGTGATCACTGAGGATTCTACCCACTGGTTGACCAGAGCACTAATGTCTTCCCATTTTGTGTGAGCTCTGGGAAAATTTATGTTTACAACATGTTGATCATTTTTTCTTTTGCCTTACCTTGTGACATTTCACTGTATGCATGTGTAACCCAGCATTCGGTAAAGCCTTAAGTGGGCCTGTATATGTAAATTTCTGGAGTTTCTTGTCTGTATAGCTTCCTCCTATCCAGATCTCTGGCCCATAAATTCCAGCTGCCTCAGCTTCCCCAAACTAATCTTCGAATCTTCATTTCAGTGAGGCAGCTGGGCTTAGTTTGGCTTCTGCACCTGTGTAGCCGTTTGATGTAATTATGCATTCCAAAAATTGATATTGAATCATGCTTGTAAACTGATCTGCCAATTTGGGCATGATTAAGTTATGATTAGGGTATTGACTGGGCTACGTCAGTAGGGCATTGAGTCCCACCCCTTGGTGGGTGGGGGACTTGAATATAAAAGGCAAGGCAAAGGACAGAGGGAGCAGATTTGGAAGCAGTTTTTGAGAAGCAGTTCTGAGGTTGGAGAGAACGCCCAGGAGAAGAGAAGTGAGCCATTGGCCTGATAGTCTACAGCTTCTGGAGCAAGCGGAGGAGCTAAGCCTGGAGAGAAATGCAGCCCTGGGAAGAGAGGAACCCAAGAAGCCTGAACCCTGGCAAACGTTGGCAGCTGACTTGCTCCAACACATGGCAATGGACTTTGGTGGGGGAAGAAACTTATGCTTTATGGCCTGGTAACTGTAAGCTTCTACCCCAAATAAATACCCTTTATAAAAGCCAACCAATTATTGGTATGTTGCAAAGGCACCCCTTTGGCTGACTAATAGAACCTGTGATCCAGAAATTGCCTCTAGACAAAAAGTTAGGGTGCCTGTAGGGCTCCCTTGTTTGTTTCTCTTCTCCTGTGAATCACTATCCTGTGCTGCCTGTTGTCCAATGTCTGAAAATAGTTGTTTCATATCTTTTGTTCATTTTTCTGGCTGTTAATGGTGGAAGATTAAGTCTGGTCCTTTTTACTCCATCATAATTAGAAACAGAAAGTTTTCATTTTAGTTTTTAAAACTATAGATCCTTTCTTTTTCTTTCTTTTTTTTTTTTAGTGGTTGCTCTAGGGGTCACAATATGAATCTTTAACTATCAAAATCTCCTAAGATTTATAGTGAATTTCTTCAGGAAAAAGTTAGAAACATTGCAACAGTATAGCTGCATTTCCCCCATCCTTTTTGCTATTTATTGTCATGTATATTATATCTATATATACTTTTTTATTGAGATAAAATTCACATACCATAACATTCATCCTTTAAAAGTGTACAGGTTTTGTATATTGAAAAAATTGGACAACCATTCACCAATCTCTAGTTCCAGAAAATTTTCATCATCACAAAAGGAAATACCATACACAATAGGAGTTGCTCCTCATTACCTCCTCCCCCAGTCCCTGACAACCACTAATCGACTTTCTGCTTCTATGGATTTGCCTATACTGAACCTTTCATATAAAAGGAATCATATATCTTCTATATACATTTTACATCAAACAGTTAAATGTTATCATTTTTTGCTTTAAACAATCTTCTATCTTTTTAATATATTAAGAAAAAAAGGAAAAATATATTATTTTAAAAATATTCACCTATGTATCTATCATTTTTGGTGCTCTTCATTCTTTCCTGTAGATCTGAGATACCATATGGTACCATTTCCTTTTATTCTGAAGAACTTCCTTTAGCATTTCTTGTAGTTCTCCCTTCTCTGCTTATGATCTTGTGCCAAACAGTGAACAGGGAAGCTCCTGTCATGTAACAATTCCGTTACTTGATAAGTTACATTTTTCAAGGAATTTGTCCATTTCATCTAAGTTATTGAATTTGTTGGTATAAATTTTTAAACTTTATTCCCCTATTTTACTTTTAATGTTGGTAGTTCTGTACAGATACCCCTTCTTTCAATTCTGAGATTGGTAATTTGCATTTTCTACTAATTAGTTTTGCCAGGGGTATACAAATTATAATCTTTTCAAAGAATCAAATTTTGGTTTGATTAATTCTCTGTCCTGTATGACTGTTTTTCTGTGTCATTGATTTTAACTCTTCCTTCTCTCATATATACATTTAAGGCTCTACCTTTCCCTTTATTTATTTAGTTGCAGCCCACAAATTTTGGTATATTTTCATTATCATCTAGTTCAAAAGGTTTTCTAATTTTCCTTGTGATTTTTTCTTTAGTCCTTGCGTTATTTACAATGTGTTGTTTAATTTCCAAATATTTGAGACTTTTTAGCTATCAGTGATATCTCTCCATTTTGGCCTTCCAGACGCTAACCAAATTGTGTTATCACTGCTCAGCTATCAGCCCAACAGCATTAGATCTCCGCAGCCTGCACAGTCTTTTTTTGCACATGCTTAGTCCAGCTATGGTAGGATGACTTCTAAGACGGCTTCCAATGGTCCCTTACCACCTGGTATTTTGTTCTTATGTAATCTTTTCCCCTTGAGTGTGGAATGGATTTAGTGACTTGCTTCCTACCAATAAAATACAACAAAGGTAATGGGATGTCACTTATATGATTAGGTTACAATATATCATGACTTCTGTATTTTTATAAATAAAATTTTATTTGAGTATATCACACATACATGCACATATATAAACAATGTAATAGTAAAAGTTGTGTACTTACAAAACAAATGTGTATCATCATACAGGGTTTCCATACATTACCCCACTGCCAAAAACTTGGATTGTTGTGAAACATTTGTTACAAACTATGAAAGAGCATTGTCAAACTATTACTACTCACTATAGCCCATATCTTAGGACATTTGGTGTATTTTCCCCCAACCCACCTGATTATTAACACCCTGCATTAGTATTTATATATTTGTTATAGTTCATGAGAGAACATTCTTATATTTGTTCTGTTAATTACAATCCTTCCACCACTGGATTCCCTGTGTTATACAATCCCATGCTTTGTACAATTCCTTCAAAGTGTATAGTCATTTTCATCACAGAGTTATGCTGTCACCATCTCAGTCAATTTTAGAACTTTTTTTTTTATTACTTCAAAAGGAAAAATCCCATACTGTCTTATACCTCCTATTGTTTTCCCTTAGAAATGATATATCTTCTATGCCATTGCTGCAAAAATATTAAAATTTTACTGTAACTATTGTCTGTAAGTTACATTACTTGTAATTTCCCCATGTTTATCACCATATGCTTAACACTTTGTAGTAACCTAAAGCTTCTTTGAAGAGAAAATGGAAAAAATAAGACATTGGGGGAATATATGGAAGGAAGTGTCATTGTACATACAAGACCACAGATCTTACAGTGATGAAAGACACAATATCTAAAAATTTTTTGTATTATTTCAATTAAATTTTTTTTGTATTTTATTTGTTATTTTAAAAACTATTATGATTTCAGTTTCTTATTAACTTTATTTGGTTATTTTATTGGCTTCATTTTTGGAGAGATTTTGGATCACAGAAGGGTCACGGATGTGGCAGGGGAGGATCACTGGTGTGGGGTGTCAGTGATGAGGGGATGTGTGAGGAGGGGTGCTCCCTTAGGCATATGAATATGTTCAAGTTTTCATGGGGCATTGTCTCAGTGCATGGATAGCCACACAATAACTGAAAGAATATTGAATTCCCATCCTGGGAAGTCCTGCTACACTCTCTAATAGATGGCGAGAATCTTCCAAGTACATGGGCTGTGTGTAGCAAAGGAGGATAGATCATTATGCCAAGCTGTTGGTATTGATGACTGTACTCACGAACCTTTTATGGTGAAATTGAAACTTACCCTAGTATTATATATTGCCTAAGAGTTACCTCCTGAAAGCCTCCTTGTTGCTCAGATGTGACCTCTCACTAAGCCAAACTCAGCATATAAACACATTACCTTCCTCCCGGCATGGGACATGACTCCCAAGGATGAGCCTCCCTGGCACTGAGGGATTATTACCAAGTGCCAACTAGTGATGCATCCAGAAAAAGACCTTTACCAAAAGGGAGAAATACAAATGAGTTTTTATGACTAAGAGATTTCAAAGTGAGTCAGGAGGTCATTCCAGATGTTACACTTATGCATGTCTCAGCAAGATCTCATTGACTGCCACAGTAAACAGTGCCTCAAACAGCAGGGCTCCCAAGGACTCTAGAGACATCCAGACACTATAAGCAGGGCAGACAATCTTAGGAATTCGGCACCCTGTCAGTGGGCCTTACTCTGGAATTTATGCTCCCTAGTATAACAAACTTAGACTCATTGATAGTTTCCCTACACATGTCTCTTCTGCCCCTTTTATTTGGATCTACTATACTTGTTAAATATATGTCCCAGAGACTTAAATCATCAGTCCGTTCATGTGCCAGTTGAGACGTGAATCTCAGAAGAGTTACAACATCCACTCTCCAGTTCTTTGGACTCACCCAGGATAACTAACAAGGAGATGATGATGGACAATGCCCATCCCAAGTGTCTGCAGGCAAGACAATTCCATCCATCTTCCCCATGGGACCGAAGCTCCCTCTCATTTAGAAACACAGTGGGCATCACCATCCCCAAATATTCAAGATTGGGGAATGAACAATGGACTGAAGTAGACATTATTATTCTAGCAATGGAAGAGCTTTTATCATTGATATAAAGGCAGTGGCCATCAGACCTTCTGAGGGGAGGGAGATGGATGAATAGGTGTAATATGGGGGCATTTTTTGGACATTAGGATTGTTCTGTGTGACATTGCAATGATGGATATAGGCCATTATATATTCTGTCAAACCTACAAAATTGTGCAGGATAGAGTGTAAACTACAATATAAATTATAGTCCATGATTAGTAGCAATGCTTCAAATATGTGGTCATTAATTGTAACAAACATACCACACTAATGAAGGATGTTGTTAATGTGGGAAAATGTGGAAAGGGGAGGAGGTGGGACATATGGGAATCCCCTAGATTTTTTATGTAACATTTATGTTATCTAAAGCTTCTTTAAAAATGAAAAATTAAAATGAAAAAAAGAAAAAAAGAACATTCTTATATTTATACCACTAACCAAAATCCTTTTCCACCACCAAAATCATTATGTTTTACATTCCCTAGTCTATTCTCTAGCTTCCTTTCAACCGACATTTACATCCACAGACTAACCCCTTTAGCCACAAACACATTTATAAATCAGCAGTGTTAGTTATACTCACTATTATGTGTTACCATCAACTCTATTCACTTCCAGACTTTTACAATAAACCTTATTAAAAATTCTACATAAATTAAGCATCAACTCCCATTTTCACCCCACATTCTATACTCTAGAGTTTACCTCCATGAGTTTCCTCATTGTATTTAGTTCATATTAGTGAGCTCATACAATATTTGTCCTCCTGTGTCTGGCTTATTTCATTCAACATAATGTCCTCAGGGTTCATCCATGTTATATGTATCCTGGTTTCATTTCTCCTTACAGCTATATCGTATTACACTGTATAAATTTTGTTTATCCATTCATTGGTTGATGGACACTTGGGCTGTTTCTGTATTTTAGAAATTGTGAATAATTCTGCTGTGAACATCTGTGTGCAAATATCACTTCACACCCTTGTTTTCAGTTCTTCTGAATATATTCCTAGTACTGGGATTGCAGGATCATATGGCAGTTCTATATTCAGCTTCTTAAGGTACTGCCGAACTGTCTGAACAGAGACTGCACCATTCTATATTCCCCCCCCCCCCAACAGTGAAGGAGTGTTCCTATTTCTCCACATTCTCTCCAGCACTTGCAGTTTTCTTTCTTCTCTCTCTCTTTTTTAAAATGGTGGCCATTCTATAAGTTGTGAATTGGTATATCATTGTAGTTTTGATCTGCATTTCCCTAATAGCTACTGATGTTGAACATTTTTTCATGTGCTTTTTGACTATTTGTATTTCCTCTTTGCAGAAATGTCTATTCAAGTCCGCCCATTTTTAAATTGGATTTCTTGTCTTTTTATCATTGAGTTGTATGATTTTTTATATAACATAGATATCAAACTGTTATCGGATATGAGGTTTCTAAATGTTTTCTCCCATTGAGTAGGCCACTTTTTTATTTTCTTGACAAAGTCTTTTGAAGAATAAAAGTGATTAATTTTGAGGAGGTCCCAATTATCTATTTTTTTTTCATTGTTTGTGCTTTGAGTGTAAGGTTTAAGAAACTACCATCTACCACAAGATCTTGAAGATATTTCCTTATATTTACTTCTAGGAGTTTATAGCTCTCACTTTTATAATTAGGTCCTTGATCCATTTTGAGTTAATTTTTATATAAGGTGTGAGATATGTGTCCTCTTCCTTTCTTTTGGATGTGGATATCAAATTCTCCCAGCACCATTTGTTGAATAGACTGTTCTGCCCCAGATGGGTGGGCTTGACAGCCTTGTCAAAAATCACTTGACCATAGATGTGAGAGTGTGTTTCTGAACCATCAATTAAGTTCCATTGGTCTATATGTCTATCTTTATGTCAGTGCCATTCTGTTTTTACTGTAGCTAAGTAATGTGCTTTAAAGTCCAGAAGTGAGAGTCCTCCAACTTTGTTCCTCTTTTTGAAGACATTTTTGGCTATTCAGGGTCCCTTAACCTTCCAAATAAATTTGATAATTGGCTTTTCAATTTCTGCCAAAAAAGGCTGTTGAGATTTTTATTGAGATTGCATTGAATCTGTAAATTAGTTTGGGTAACATTGACACCTTAACAATATTTAGTCTTCCAATTCATGAACATGGAATGTTCTTCCATTTATTTAGGTCTTCTTTGGTTTCTTTTAGAAATGTTTTGTAGTTTTTTGAACATAGGTCCTTTATATCCTGGTTAAGTTTATTACTAAATAGTTGGTTCTTTTAGTCGCTATTATAAATGGAATTTTTTTCTGACTTCCTCCTCTGGTTACTCATTAGTAGTGTATATAAATGCTACTGATTTTTGCATGTTGATCTTGTATCCTGCCATATTGCTGAACTTGTCTATCAGTTCTAGTAGTTTTCTTGTGGATATTTTGGGATTTTCTAGATATGAGATCATATCATCAGCAAATAATGAAAGTTTTACTTCTTCCTTTCCTATTTGGGTGAATTTTATTTCTTTTTCTTGTCTACTTGCTCTAGCTAGAACTTCTAGTATAATATTGAATAACAGTGGTGATAGTGGACATCTTTTCTTGTTCCCAACACAGCTGGAAAGCTTTCAATTTCACCATTGAATACAATGCTAGCTGTGGGTATTTCATATATGAGCTTTACATGTCAAGAAAACCTCCTACTATTCCTATTTTTTGAAATATTTAGAAAGGATGCTATATTTTGTCAAATGCCTTTGCTGTGTCAATGTAGAGGATCATGTGATTTTCTTCTTCAATTTATTAATCTGGTTATTACACTAATTGATTTTCTCATGTTGAACCATCCTT
>PVKH010017357.1:0-15650 GCA_004027955.1 Chaetophractus vellerosus | reverse complement strand
TGAAGGGAGATGCTGTCATTTGTCTTCTGATGTCTCCCTTGTTCCTTATCAATTAATCTTATTGCTGCACGTTTCTTGTATTTATTGGCTGCTGAATCCACTTCCAGCTATTAGAATAATATAGGGGCTCAGAAACACAGTTCTGGAATTTGATCCCAGTTTGTTCACCAGGACTCTGAACTTGTCAACTGATGGGGCCATTTTCCTGGTTGAAAACACCCGGGTGGGATGTGTAAAGCCAAGCTGGCAAAACAAGGGGTTCTGTGGGGGAAGTCCTGGTGGCTGAGGACCTCTGGCCTTTGAGGGCCTTGAGGAGAAAGCAGAAACTTCAGAAGGAAAACTACAAATCGAACATACTCGAAATAATGTACAAATGAGCACCAGATGATTTTGCTGTAGATGTCAGGTTACTCTAAGTGCTGAGAAAACACGCCATAATTAGTTCAAGATCCTCAAAGGGCAGCATGCACTGTAGAGTCCTAACGACATCACACAGGCTCTTTTACTAATTCAGAGAGCATCTTGACCCAAAGGGCCTTCCCCAGAGGCACTTCCAAAAGAATCCAAGGGATGCAAAGACTAAAAGCCCGGAGTGCATTTGGAGATTAAATGTAAAGAAATACAAAAGATTGTTCCTGGTTATAGAAAGCTTCTACCTGAGTCATATTGCTCACGTTGGACTCTTCACTTCTAGAGAGATGAATAACCCAACTTAGAGACTTTCCATATGTTAAGGACTAAAGTAATACAAAATGTAGTGCAGTTTCTTGAATACAGCTAAATCGTTTAACTGAGTCCCTAGGTGGAAAAGAACATTGCAATGGGTCACATTGATTTTTTTTAATGTTTTAAAAATTGAGATGGGATAATTAAAACATTGCTAATGACTAGATAATATAAATAGGATTGATAGGAACATGTATTGGGACATGCATTTGTTCTGGACGTGATGGTTTTTATTTTTCAATTAAAAAAAGTTTTTTTTTAGGAGGATTGAACCCAGGACTTCGAACATGGCAAACAGGCGCTCAACCACTGAGCTACACCCACTCCCCAGATGGTTGTTTTTGTATTATATGTTCTTGCTGCTCTTGCAAATGTAGTCTTTCATGAAGAAAAATAAAAACTCAGACAAAAATGACCACCAATTCAAACCAAACTGCCATTGGTGCTTTGGTGTGTAAATGGAGTTCTGTTCTTTACAGCAGTGATTTTTAGTCACGTGCACTGGGTTAGATTGATTGCCAAATTTGGGGAAGGGAAAGAATCCCCTCTGGGGTGTACTGGCAATTATTTTTCAGTTGTTTTTCCCTTGCCCTAGGGTGCAAAGCTGATACCATTTTTAGGATCAGGTGAGTTTATCCAACGTGACCAATTTCCTGTGATTGTCTGCTGCTGTCACTGGGGGGGGAGGGGACAGCAGCTCTCCTTGATCACTTTGACACTAAAAGTTGTCATTCGGAAATTGACCAGGACATAAAACCCTGAGCCCCTAATGACAACCACAGAAAGATCAAGAGACTAATGAAGTCCTGGAGAGACAGAGGATAGTACAAGGTGGGTTCCCCCTCACTCCTGCCTTTCCCATTCCTTCTAATGAGGCACAGCACTGGGTAACTGGTGTCAAGTCGTAATGCATCATGCCTCCAGAGTGTTCTGTCAGGGCCTGGAGAGTAATGTGACATGACAGATACAGTGGAGGATAATGAGTCAAATTCTCCCTGCTGCTGAACATTGCCCGATAGCATTTGCAGGTGCTGAAGAAGGCCATTAGTTCGCCTTGTGGAGGGGCCAATGTGCTCCATGGCCACATCCAGACACAGAGCTTTGACAATCTCATGGGTTTGCTGATAACTGGGCCAAAACCCATGGGTGAAATTGTCCCCTCGCTAAATCCAACATCCCTTTATCTGCCACTTAGAGTTTCCCTTTTTGGTCCTATTTTCATTCCCCAGCCATCTTTTCCTTTTCCCAGTTGAATTCAAGTCAACAAACACTTACTTAGAATTTATTACGAACCTTCTCCTTGTTGTTCCTACTTTCTCCTATTGCACCCTCACAGTCTACTTTCCACACAGACAGCCAGAGTGATCTTTAAAAACACAGGTTAAGAGTGCATTGCTACCTGCTTAAAATTCTCTAAAACTCTCCCAAACTTCTTCCCATCACCTGTGAGGTCATATGGATTTCTGGGTCTTCTTAGCATCCCAAGCTCTTATCATCCTCCTCTCCTTCCACTCATTACGTCCCAGCCATCCTGGTTTTCTCTCTGTTTTCTTGCAAACATCCACCTTATTCCTGCCTTGGTGCAGGGGCATTTGTGCCATGGTGGCCAAGAGATGAGTGCTTCCAGAAGGACGGCATGATCAACTGTGTTGAGAGTTATTAGAATTGGTTGGAATTGTATACTGACTTTAGGAAGATGGAGGTCATTAGTGCTTCTAACAATAGCAGTTTCAATGGTGTGGGTGGGAGCTTTATTGTTGTGGGTGGAAAAGAGAAAAGGAGTAAGGAAGAGGAGGCAGCCATCGGAATCAAGTCTTTCGAGAAGTTTTGCTATGAAAGAAAACAAGACATGGGGCAGCAGCTGGAGTGGTATGTATGATACATGGCAATGTTGCTATTTTATTTATAATAGATGATGGGCTGCCTTAGTGAGAGTCTTGGAGACATAGGGGAGAGAAGATTATTGTAGGACCAAGTTCTACTGAAGGAGATTGGCGAATGCAAGGCACAGCAGGATAGAGGGCAGAGTGGACTGGCAGAGATGTGGGCAAGCTGACAGATTTGTTTGGGGAAGACAGTGAAATTCCCTTCCGATGGCTTTTAATTTCTCAGTGAAGCAGGAGGCAAAGCCAGCAATTATAAGAGAGGAGTTGGAAGGGAGTTGCTGGAACTTTGAGCAGACAGGAGAAGGTGTGAAATTGTGTGTTGGGAAAGTGAGAGAGTGAACAAAATAGGGTGTGTAGCACAGTTTCCTTGAAAAGCTGAGTACTGGGTAAGGGTTTGTGGTCATGAATTTAAAGAGGGAGTAGCTTTGCTAAGTTCGAAGGAGATGAGTGCAACCTGTGGAGGGAATGGGCATCAAACTGAGTGAGACCTGGGTTTGAATCCTGCTCTGTTTCTCACTAATTAATTACTTAACCTTCCTCAACATTAGTTTTCCTGAATGTAAAATGGAAATAATATCTACCTCACAGGATTGTTATGAAGAAAAATATGATCATCTGATTGATGGCAAGCACTAACAGCTGGTAGCAATTACTACTACTACTACTACTACGATTATTTGCTTCCAGAAACTTGTTCCTGGCATTTACATTTCGTAATGGAGGGGAAAGTTCTGAAAATGCCCTGAAAGACACCGTGATACCCCTTAGCTCTTTGCACAATAGAGATAGCAAAACAACCATTATCCCAAATGCACAGAAAAATGAGGACTCTTTATGCTGTATCATAGTCAAGGGTTTTTCTCTGGTATAAAAGACCAGTAATAGGAAGTTTCTTGGAAATTACTGATTACAAAAAAATAATCCAGTGTGTTATCACTTCCTCCACCTATCAAAAACAACCATATCTAATTGACTTCCTTTAGCACTGCTGTCTATTTCATCCTCTTTATTCATATTCAATCCGATACTCTTCCCCATGGGTAAAGAGGAAGGTGAGGTAAATCTGTGGAGAGAAGCCCTCTGATAGTTCACTTGAAAGCAAGGGAAACAATTACCTTAAATTTCAAAATGAAAAGAGAATTTTCTGGAGGAAAACATTGTTGAGCTCCAAGAAAAGTTAGGTACAATTCTCCAGTAATTTATAGAAGCTATTTCAAGCATATACAAACTAGACCAGTTAATAGGAACATACTGTATTCCTATCACCCAACTTCAATACCTCCTTCCCCAACTCCTGTAGTATTGTTAATCAAAGGCAAGACATCATTATCATTTCATTGAAAATATTTTTGTATGATTTTCTGAAAGATAAAGACTATTTTTAAAAACACAACCATAATATCATCGTACATAAGAATTTTAAAAATAATTCCGTAAGATTACCAAATATCCAATGTTCACATTTTTTACAGTCTCATAATTTTTAATTGACTTTTTGTTTATAATGAGTTTATGCAGTTACTTCCAATCCAA
The DNA here is from genome assembly GCA_004027955.1 of Chaetophractus vellerosus. Taxonomy (NCBI): domain Eukaryota; kingdom Metazoa; phylum Chordata; class Mammalia; order Cingulata; family Chlamyphoridae; genus Chaetophractus; species Chaetophractus vellerosus. The sequence goes on along the minus strand of PVKH010017357.1, from coordinate 11,505 downwards.
ATTTAGGACTATAGTGTTTTCACTCAACCTTTCCGATCTATTCTCTTCTTTCATCATTCTTTATGAAAGAACATCTTTTGGTATGATAGAAGTCAATGGGAGAAGATTAAAATGGAATTATTTGAGTAAGGGTAGTTTACATACCGTCTTTGGGTGATATGAAATTTCTCATGATGCATAGGTTTCATGGAATTAAATAAAGTTTCAATAATTGAAACCTTATGGCTCATGGCAAGATAAAACAACAAAAGGGAAATACACAGTCACAAGGAAACGAAATATATTTTAAGACCACTGGAGAGTTGTGTTGTAACATTCATAGATTTGTTCAATACTTCATTTTTGAATAATAGGAAATTAACGAATTAATAAAAAGAAAAAATGCTTCTGTGCCCAAATGAATGAGAGCACTTTTTCATTTTGTTGGGTTTTTTTTTGAACATTGGCCTCATTTAGTTTTGGTATTTAGTCATTTGGAATATTCCAATAAGGGTAAAAAATGTATAAGTAACATTTTAGCCATGTTGAAGTCAACAAATAAAGGGTAGTTACAAAGGGAAAAAATGAAGTTTTGGAACAATCTGCTTCTGATCTTGATTGATTCCCTTTTTAAGGTTATTAAAAAATATTCGACTATCCCATCAGTCTTTATCTGTCTTTGAAAGTGTGTACAGGTGATACATTTCAGCATGCTTCAGTGGTATGACTTGAATGAACAATCAAACAGAAGTTTAGAAATGTAAGGAGGGGAGTGGATGTGGATACATTTCCCGGTTCCTCAAAAAGAAAGAAAGAAAGAAGAAAAATAAGGAGTACTTATGGAAAAAGAGTAAAAAGTATATTGGTCAGCCTGTCTGGTTTCTATCCTTCACATTTCTTCCTTCTCTGGCTGCTAAGACCCAAAGACCCAAAACTGCAGACCCAGCCTTGACCCAGCCTTGACCCAGCCTTGACCCAGCCTGGTCTTCTTTTTTTCTTTTTTTTTCTTTTACAAAGAAATCCCCGAAGATCGAACCCAGGTCCCTCCATATGGCAGACAGACGCCCACCCATTTGAGCCACATCTGCCTCTCTCAACCTGGTCTTTAGTACAAGGACATCCTTGGGCTGGAGGCTTTCAAAGCAGTTCTAGCCCAGCACTCTTAAACTTGGTTTGAAAGAATCTAGCACAGTACTTCTTACATTGTGTGCTCAATGTCCATTGAATATGAATCTGAATACTATTAATGCCAGGCCTTTGGCTTGAGATCTCATAACTGAACCCCATTGATCAGCCTGGGGTACATGCCAGATTGTGTGGAAAATACCACAGTGCAGGGTGAGCAACTTCTCTGCCTTCCTGGATCTTATGGTTTTGTGCATTGTTCACTGCTCCTGATTCCCAAATTTTATAATCTGCTAAAAAATCTTTCTCTTTAGAGCAGCTGTCTTACTCTGTTCTGCCAGTTCCTTTTTCAGGGATAAGAGTTCTACCCCTGATCCCCAACCTTGTGTCTGGATCACTGGAACCTACCAACAGATTTCTCCATTGTTTTTTGATCAGAGCATCATATACTTCTGAGATGTCCTTTTGCTCTGCTTTGTGATCCCTGGGCCTCTTTTTTGTTGTTGGCTGTCCTAGACCTCCTGCCTGCTGGACTGCACACCCCTCCTGACTCCTGTAACTGGTGTTCTGATCCCTGGGCCACAGTTGGGTACTCCATGGCTAGTCATGGCCTAAACTATGACAGTAATGTGGAGAGGACAAAATAGAAGGGGGTCTTTCCAAGAACTTGACCTTTTTAAGCTTAGTTCACTGTCCTTCTGATATAGATAAAATACCCAAACATATCTGGATCACAATTTAAACATTCAGATATAAAGCTTGATTTGCTTCAGGTCAAATAATGGAAACTGGAGACCGCCTGTTGCTACTGCTTACTGGCTTTGTGACCTTAGGCAAGTTCTTAAACTTTCTGTACCTGACAGTCCTCATATGTAAAATGAAGATAACGACAGTATTCATCTTACAGGATTGCAGTGAGGATTAAGTGAGGTAATCCACATAAGGTGCTTAGAATAGTGCCTGGCACATGGTAAATGTTCAACCATGTTAGCTACGATCATTGTCAGCATCATCATTAGTCACATTATTGGATGGATTCTTTTTCCTTTAGCTGTTTGGCATCCATTCAGAGCTCAGCTGACTGTCTCTAAAATATAAGCTTTTGGAAGAAGACAAAAGATTAGTGACGTCAAATGCACCTGATAATGAAGTAAGATGAGAACTGACATTTGAGCAATGCATTTGGCAACACGAAGGCCATTTGTGACCTTTACAGGAGCAGTTTTGGTGGAATGATGGGTAAGAAAGCCTGATTGGAATGGAACCCATGAAAGAATGATCCAGAGCTCCCTGAGTTCTATACAGAATTACAGAATGCTCCAGTCAATTGTCACCTGTCCCCTGTGGTGCCCTGTGACCTGTCTCTCCATGGGGCACAGACCTCGTCCATGAGGCCAGATTGAGGAAGTGTCACCATGATATCTATCTACGATGATCTTCCTTCCCTCTTCCTTCCTTCCTCTGCTACCTTCTCCACCTTTCAGCAAACATCTAGGTTTCCTTCCTTTCAACACACATCAATTCATGCAGATAGATGCCTAGAGGTCAATTCACCAGAATTGACCAGAATTGCCCAGACATATCTCACCTTTACAGAGATCAGTCTTAAATTCCTGTTAGTATTGTTGACTGATGGCCTTTTGCTCGGAGGTCTCCTGGTTGGTGATCAGTAATCTGGTGATTATAGAAAGTGATTGGCTGACTATTCAGGATTTACTCTCCCTTCACGACTTTTCCCAGTAGTAAGTCAATCTTTCCTTAGGATTTCATCCTCTATCAGTCAGGATTCCATCAGGAGATGGAGGAAAGGGGATGCATACTTGTTATTCTAAACAGAGGGGGGTTAATATAGGGAATTGATTACAGAGGTGTTCATAGGTTGAAAGAGCCAAAGGGGATGTTTGGGTGACCAGAGATCACATGATTGCTGAAAGTAGCTACCACGCCTAAGGCTGGTAGAACAAAAGGGAGGAAGTAAGGTTACCAGAACTTGGACACTCAGGGGATGGCTCAAATGAGACCTAAGAGGCACTAAAATGTAAGTTTCTCCTAGAACTTAAGCTCCAGGACAGCAAGGATTTTAATTTTGTTTTCTGATGAATACCAAGTCCTTAGAATAGTGCCTGGCATATGATAGGCCCTCAATAAATATTAGTTGAATGAATGAATAAAAAAGAGTTTTTGTGGGGTATTCTAGGGGAAAAAAGTCTCCTCACTTTTCTGAGAGAAATATGAGATAAGACTTTCTCTCTTTTCTGGTTACCATGGCAAGTGTGAGCCTGGTGCTGCTACAGCCCTTTTGTTACCATAAAGTAAACTTGGATTGAAGTTGATGACTTGTGGAAGGCAGAGTGGAGAGATGGGAAGAGCCTGGATCCTTTTAATGACAGTTTTGAGTTGCTCAGTTAAGCAGACCCTGAAAGCTGTTTTCCAACTGGGCTTTCCAATAATAAGAACCAATCAATTCCCCAGATTATTTACAAAATATCCTAACTCTTACAATGGCCTAAATTCCATTCCTCTGAAGGCTAGTTTGGTTTACATTCAGGTTTGAAGGTAAGGAGTAGTTTGGAGATGAATCTTATCTTGATTTAACTCCTTAATTTTGGTAACTCTAAATCAGCCCTAAAGTTTGACCAAGATTTGGGTTTGCTCTTTAGTGGGTTATATCTGATTGGCTATGTCTGATTGGCTGAGGGCACTCAACCCAACTGTCCCATAGTAGAGATAAAGCACCTGACACCATGTTTGTTAAATATTAATTTCCCTGTCCTTCCTATCTATAGCCTTAGGTTCAGAATAATCTCTGGTAGTTGGGAACTGGAGCCAATTTCCAGGATAGTTTTGTGACATGGATATCATTCTCTTTTATAACCTGGGATCCCCCCGCCCCCCCTTTCATCAGGTATGTTTGTCACTAAGGAGTCATTATTCTTGCATTTCTCAGTATTTTCATTTAGGGGTCACCATTAAAGGCATGAGGAAGTTTCAGTTAGTACAAAGCTTGGAATTTATTTGTTTGATTTATTAAAAATACACCCTAGCCTCAGGCTCTCAGGGTGTGCATACAAAATACCTCAATTAAATTCAAACCAGCAGCAAAAATTTCCTGTTAAGAAATTGAAATATCCAAAAAACACTCAATACAGAATGCAGCAAATATAGAAGGATAGACCTAGTGCCTTTCCTTCAAGGTCAACAAGCTGGCAGGCTGGTGACCCAGGGATGGGAGAGAGTTGCCAAACAGGACTGGCCTCATGTAGGCAGAGTATTTGTTCATTGAACTTGTTATAATTTAAAGGGCACTGGCCATCCACCCCTAGAACCCACCATCAAAAATAAAAACAAACAAAAAGAAGCCCTTTATTTTATTTTGACACTGTGCTTGGAGGCTTCCCAAATAGAATTCTTTTGGATTAAAAAGTACCTTTAAAATAATCATACAACCGGGGCTAATTAAGGAGGGAGGGCTGTTAGTCATTAATATTGTAATTATCCAGTAATCAATAGTTTTCACCAAATACTTCATTGAAACTAATCTTACTGGGCAAATGGACATTATATTGAAGGGCGGGGGGCATTTTAGAGCATTAAGCATCAGAGGAAAAGAAAGGTGTGGATGGGGCAATGCCATGCATTTGGGTGGACATCTGTAGCATGAGATGAGGACACTGGCACGAGGGCACCTGGGAGACAGGAGAGCAGGGCCAAAGGTGGGAGAACTTTTCAGACATCTCTATACTTCATTCACTGCCTGGTCTTGTCTATTACAGAGTTAAAGGCCTTTCCAAAGAAACTCTGTATAGGTCTTTGCAGCTTTACTATGAGAACTGTAGCTTATGTTTATTGTTAGGCGAACCGATATCAAACAATCCTTTGTTCTTGGGATAGATCAGAATTCCGGGCCCGAGTGAGGCTGGCTGCTTTATGCTGTACAGCAGTGGTTCTCAAACTAGAATCACCTGGAGGTATTGCCCAAACCTCGGGGTGGGGCCTGAGTATCTGTATTTCTAACATGTTACTCGCTGATGTCGCTGGTCCTGGGACCACACTTTGAGAACCACTGCAGTGGAGAGATCACTTTGAGGCTAGCTTCAAGGAGAGAATATATTGAGAAAGACAAAGGCGAGGTTTACTTTTAGGAAAGCAGTTATAAACCTACACTAAAATGAAGACCATGTGTTTAACCGTGGCTGTTTCCCAGCATCAAAATAGTCTATTAGGTTCTATATGCATTTGGTACTATGCAAAGTAAATTAATTAGACACAGAAACGTAATGCCTAAGGCAGGCTTTGTTGATAGTGGAGGATAGGGTAGAAAATACACATAGTTTAAGGAATACAGTTAGATAACAAACTTTGCACTCTTCTTTGGCTCTGAAACTATTAAGTGCTACCTTACATGTGGTACCATAACATTTTGAACACACCTTTATTTTAGAAGTTCTTCCATTCTATTATAACTACTTATTTACTTTAGTCTCTCCAAATTGTGAGATGCACTAAGGTAGGGCCTGTGTTCAAATCATACTCACATATTCACAGGGCCTGGCACATAGTAGGTGTTCAATCTGGCGAATGAAGACATTGTTAAGAGCCGCCTGCGAGCAGAGTGGAGCCGCCTGCAGGCAGGGCGGAGCCACCCGCAAGTGGGGCAAGCTGCCCGCGAGTGGGCAAGGCCACCGCTTGCCAGTTAAGCTGACTCAGTGTGTCACCGCAGGGGGTGGGGGGGGGAGACAAAAAGCAGAAAATAAAAAAAAAAGAATAGCCTGGGATTTTTGCAAGCTTTTCCCAGGGTCTCTGCTCACCCCCAGGGTAGAGGAAAGTGAGTATGTGTAAACGGAGGGATGTCGGGACAGCCAGAAGCCACCCTCCACAGATGCTAAACTTCTTTGAAGTCTCATTTTCATTTTAAAAATTAATGTGGATTTTGCATTCTACTCCATAACACATCTGTGTTTAATACAAAAATGATGTTTAAAACTACTTAGATAAATAACTTAATTCCCGCCCCCCCATTCTGCCCATCCTCAATTTGAGATGAAAAAAAGGCCACTCTTGGGACATATGCCATGTGTATCTCATGAAGGTGAATGCTACCTGGCACCGCACTGGGCACCCACTAAAATGCAGAGGAGTAGGGAAATAGAGTGGGGTGGTGCTGGGATGGACATAAAACAGGGAATACTCCCTGAAGCACGCAGCCAGCAGCCAAGTCCTCAGGGAGTGGGCTCCTAAGGGTTGACAAAGGCGCCAGAGAGGGCGGAGGATGCTGGAGAGGGCAGAGCAAGCCTCAGAGCTGGTGTTGTGGAGTTAGCAGCACTTAAACATGCCGGGTGGAGCACTGCAGACCTTTTTATCTTTTCTTTCTCCCTTCCTCCACCCCCTCCCCTTTTTGGAAGGGGGATGGGGAGAAGTGGCAAAGGTAAGGAGGAGGCAAGGGAAAATCCTTTGGGAGGGTTCTTTTAAAATATATATATATATTTATTTTATTTATTTATTTATTTTTTTAAAGATTTATTTATTTTATTACATATCTCCCCTTCCCCCCGCTGCGGCGACGCGCCGAGACTGATCACTGCACAGGCGCGGCTTTCCCCGCTTGTGGGCGGCTTCTGCTTCTATTCACGGCCGGCTTTCAGTTCGCGGGTGGCTGGCTGCGCTCCATTCGCGGGCAACGTGCCCTGCCCGTGGCGGCTCTTGCCATGTCCGTGGCAGCTTCTTGCCCTGCCCACGGCGGCTCCGGCCCACCCATGGTGGCTTGCCATTCTCAATGGCGGTCTGCCTGCTAGGAGAGGTCCCCGGGAATCGAACCTGGGGCCTCCCATGTGGTATGCCGACGCCCTATCCACTGGGCTATCGAGCCGGCCCCTATATATATTTATTTTTAAAGAAGCTTTAGATTATATAAATGTTACATAAAAAATGTAGGGGATTCCCATAGACCCCACCCCCACCCCCTCCCACATTTTCCCACATTATCAATATCCTTCATTAGTGTGGAGCATTTGTTTCAATTGCTGAACACACACTGGGGCATTGTACTAACCATGGACTATAGTTTACATTATAGTTTACACTTTGCCCCACTTGTGAGTCTTTGATATTATAATTTAATTGTAGAAGTTTTATAGAATGTTAGTTCTGAATTTCTTGAAAAAAAAAACAAACAAACCTAGAAACGACCTCAGAGTCCTCAGAAAAGCGTGGATAGTTGAAAACAGTGGGAAAAAGACAGCTTTTGGCAGTAATACTGAGAATCTATTGGAGAAGAAAGATGTAAGTGTCCAGATACAGGGGTAACCAGAGAGAAACTCTGCAGTTGCTGGTTTGTGGAACACCAGAGGGACGGGGCAGCCTTTACCGAAGGACTTGGCTCTCCCAGCACAAGCCCTAAACGCTCCTCCTTACCTGTTAACATCACTTAGCTTTTAAAGTCTGCCTCCCAAAAGACAGGTGCTTCTGTACATCCATGAAATGTTTACATGCTATAACGTTATTCATGATTTCAGGAGTAACTCTTCTGTTCCAGAAAACCAAGGAATGGCATTTACACATCAGCTTATCATCAACTATTTAGTTATTGCCTGAGACAATTACCTAAAAAAGAAAAAAAAAGTGATCACTGTTTTCAGAAAGAGTAATTAGAGCAGTTTTCTGAAAAATTTGGGCACAAGGAGTTTAACTCATATTTTAGTAGACTTCTCAGAAGGTATTTCACCCCTTTAAGGGAGCCATGCAAATTAGCACAGCCCTAGGTTGAGAAATCAAAAGAAATCAATCTAGTTCTAAAAGAAGCCACAATCTGAGGACGAATGAGAATGAAGCAGAAATTTGGAACTCATCACGTGATTCTGTAGTTCTACGGGTAGCTGAGGCTCTTGCTCTTGGATTTGATTCTAACACTGTTCTGTGGCAAGAGCTTGTTGGAACTTAAAGTATTTTATGGGTCATGAGACTTTTTGGCTTTATCTGCAAAACTGCCTTAAGGAATCGTCTTTTTATGCTTTAACTGTTCCTTCCAAAGCTTACTTTTCACTAATAGTGGGCAACCAGAGAGGTCTTTGTCCAAATACATTACACAATTCCTCCAGGAAATGCCCTGACAGCGAACAGTTGATGAAATGGAAACCCTGGCACAGTGACCTTTCTCCCAGATATCCTATGACATACTTTATGCTTCACTGGACAAACATCTCTCCTTCCAAACGGGGTTCAGTTTTAAAGAATTTTCCCCTCGTAGTGGACTAGGAGGTACTATAGATTGCAGAAGTAGTCCGGATGTGTTTCTTTCAATAACATTATTATCTAATATTTCTACAAGCATTGCATAAATAGAGTTGTGCCAAAAAATAATAATCCTGTCCTGGCCCTGAGGAGGTAAGGGTATGAATGACGCAATTAGAGGAGAAAGGAAAAGGCAGCTCATATTGTCAGGATCTTGCCTTCCTGTTGGAATATTTTGATCGTGGTTCTGTATTGGTATACTGGTTAAGAAAGATAGGTCATGCTAGTTTCTGAAAGTTACCTTTACCTTTTTTTCTTCTAGCTGTCCAAATGTATTACTCTTGTTAACCTACTTCCTTTTGTGAGAAGCATATAAAATGTATGATCTGACTCATGCAAAATTTATTTAAGCATGTTAACTTTGTGTGTATTTACTTATGAAGCCTCAGGGTTGATCAGTAACACTGGAAAAAAAAAAAGTCCTCTTCCTTCTGGAGACTGTTACTTTAAGAGTAATTATCCTGCCAGTAATGATAAAAATGACTCTAGCCTGAGTGCTTACTTGGAAATGACAGTGGAATCTTCTTGTCCTTGAAAGTTTTAATTCCTGTTAGAGTTGCCTAAAACAGATAAAACTAAGAGTTTGGTTGTAGTCGTTTATTTGTGGCTAATTGGTGAACTATATTCTCTTCCAAGCAAAAAGAAGACAAGCTGTCTAGTACACTAAAGGGTCAGAAAGGTCTAGGGTAATTTTTCTCAAACTTGGGCAATGTGTCTGTTCTTTTAGAGAGTAAAAATGGTTTTAGCCCTAGAATATTGATTTAAGTCATTTTTCTGTTTCAATATTGCTTAAATTTATAGTCTTTGTATGATTAAAAGGAATGCATTTTTAAAAATTATTGAGTACAGAATTGCATATATACCCTTTATATAAAAATTATTGATCATATTGTTCAAATCGTCTATATATTTATATTGTTTTTTTGTTTGTCTGATCTTCCAACTCTTGAGAGAGGTGTATTAACATTTCCCACGATGTCTATGGAATTTTTCTCATACTTCTGTCAATTTTTGTTTTCTGTATTTTGGAGGTGATGCTATTAGGTACCTGCAGTTCAGGAATTTTTTTTCCTGGCTAATTGTTCTGTTTATCATTATGTAATAAACTTCCTCATCCCCTGCAAATGCCTTGAATTTTGCTTTAAGCTCCATAGTATGAATATAGTTGTACCAGCTTTCTTCGGGTTGGTGTTTATAGGTTCTATCACTTTATTTTAAAAATTTGTGTTTTATTGTTTTTAGAAGTGTTTATTGAAAACAACTTATAGTTGGACTAAAATATTTTTTTAAACTTATTTGGAAATATAGTACAATAGTCCCTCATATATCCATTATCCAGATTCATCAGTTATCAAGATTTTATCACATTTGCTTTCTCTATCCCTTTAAAAATGTTTCCTTTTTTGTTTTTGTTTTGTTTACTGTAGTGGAAGTATTTTGAAGCGTTTCCCAGACATCATGTCATCTCATTCTGCATAGTTAATATGCATCTTTAAATAATATGGACAATTTCTTATAAAACAAAATAAGTGCTGTTATCACATCCAACAAAATGAGTAACAAGTCTTTGGTCTCATGTAATGCTTAGTATGTAATTAGATCCCTTAATTGCCCAATGCATTCTTTTTTTTTTTTTTTTTTAAGATTTATTTGTTTATTTCTCCCCCACCCCTCATTGTTTTGCACTTGCTGTCTGCTCTCTCTGTGTTCTGTGTCTGCTTGTCTTCTCTTTAGGTGTCCCTGGGAACCGATCCTAGGACCTTCAGGAGTGGGAGAGAGGTGCTCGATCTCTTGCGCCACCTCAGCTCCCTAGTGTGCTGCATTTCTTATTATCTCTCCTCTGTGTCTCTTTTTGTTGTGTCATCTTGCTGCGTGGGCTCTCTGTGCGGGCCAGCACTCCATATGGGCCAGCTTGCCTTTCACCAGGAGGCCCTGGAAAATTGAACCCTGGATCTCCCATATGGTAGACAGGAGCCCAATTGCTTGAGCCACATCCATTTCCCGCATTCTTTTTTTAAAAGCAGTTCTATTGAGATATATTCAAATGCTGTACAATCTATCCAAATTGTACAATAAGTAGCTCTCAGTATAATCACAGAGTTGTGCATTCATCACTACAATTTTAGAATGTTTTCATTACTCCTAAAAGATGTCTTATGCAGTCTTACAGTTGGTAATTTGAGTCAGGATCCAAACAAGGTCCATGTTTTGATTTGGTTACTATGTTTCCTAAGTCTCTTTTAATGTAGAGTAGTTCCCCTTTTCTTTCTTTTTTTTTTTTTTTAATTTCATGGTATTGACTTACTTTAGAAAAAATAATTATCCCATAGAATGCCTCCTATTCTAGATATTTGAAGTCTGTATGTTCCTTTGTAGTATTATTTATCTTGTGCTTTGATCCCCTGGATTTCTTTTACATGGAAATTACCCAATCTGAGAGTTTCTGTCTGTTACCTGGCGAGTTAAATTCATTTATATGGATTGAGATGGCTGACTTAAAATTTATTTCTATTCTCTCATTTTGTGTTTTCTAATTGCCTACTGTTTTGTTTCTTTTTAAATCACCTTTCCTGCTTTTCTTTACTCCTTCCTTTTTCTTCTGTCATTTGGAAGTTAAATTTTTTTTTTTTAAGATTTCTTTTTTATTTATTACATATCCCCGCCCCCCTTTCTGCTTGCTCTTGCTGTGTGTCCATTCTTCTGTGTTTTTCTATGTCTGCTTCTTGTCTCCCCCGTCTTTGCAGCGACGCGCCGAGTCGGCCCTCCCCGGCAGCGGCTTGCTCCGTTCCTGGGTGGCTCCACTCCGCTTTCACGGGCGGCTGCACTCCATGTTTTGCGGGTAGCAGTCCTCCATGTTTTTTGCGGGCTGCCGGCTTCCGCGGTTTTTGCAGAAGGCAGCTCCGGTTTTCACGGGTGACTTTGCCATGCCCGTGGGGGCTCTGCCCTGCCCGTGGCGGCTTCTTGCCTTGCCCATGGCAGCTCTGCCCCGCCCAAGGCCGTCTGCCCGCTCGGAGAGGTCCCCGGGAACCAAACCCGGGGCCTCCCATGTGGTACCCCAGCGCGCTCTTTATCCACTGAGCTAGCTAGCCGGGCCTGGAAGTTAAAATTTTGATT
>PVKH010017356.1:0-15441 GCA_004027955.1 Chaetophractus vellerosus | reverse complement strand
CAATTGTCCTTTCTAAAATTGTACTGTCTCCTAAAACCCACAGGGAGAGTGTATTTAAAAGGGTGCCTTATTCTGATAAATGAATCTGCTTCTCCTAATTATTTTTATTATCATCACTATTATAATAAAATCCACATTTTTATAGCTCAAGATCCAACCAGAGTAATGTCCACGGAAAGGAAAAACAATGAGGAAATTAATGAACTGAATCCTCATTTGCATTTCTGTAGGGAAAGATGATAATTTGTTGGTTTTAATAAGCTCATGGATTGAGTTGCTACCACAGGCCAGTGCTACCAGGGCTGGGTACCCACTGGGTAATGCAAGGTAGGAAACTCAAATATGTTTATGTAAACTCAAACACATTTTCATTTCCTAATGGTCACTATTACTAACCAGACAAGAGAAAGACCTACCCACATAAAACAAACAAATGATTAGTTTTGACAACAGAAGCTTAAACAGGATGCTAATTACAGCCATAGAGATGGAAGGTCCTGGATGGGAACAATTACACAGACAAACCCACAGTATGGCTACAATGTGCCAGGGTCCCATCCCTCACCATATGGCTGCAGTCTGGCAAATGGCTCATTGGCAATTCATTACCATATCGCTTGGAACTCAGGAGTGGATCGTTTATGATTAGCCAATTCATTATGCTATCCTTGGTCCCACCAGGGGACCCTGAGGGCTTGCCTCCCCTGTTGTGTTATTTTAAGGACATATGACAGGGAAGGAACAGCCCTCCCTTCCCCAGCTGCCTCAAAGTACTGTTTGCTGGAAAGTTTGCTGGAATCTAGATAGAATCTTTCAAAAGAAAATAAACAAGCAAAAAATCCCCGCAGTCATGAATTGTAGCCACAGCTGGAACCACTGGAACATTCCAGGAGATGAAAACAAAGATTTCCTCCTGTTTCTCCTCCACCCTACCAAGGACATATCAGCCAAGCTGAGCACGTTTTAGCTACAGCAAGAGTGTGATCAGAGAGAAATAAGGAATAAAGACCATTAGACCAGTAAGCAGGTTGTTGAGGTTCTGGAAGGGGCTCTATCACTCACTCACTTTGGGTTAAGTAGGCTTGATCCTTGATCCTTAGCTCCGGAATCTGCAAAATGGTTTACCGACCTCACAGTGGAATGGGAACATCATGAGAGAAAGGTCTTCGACAGGGAAAAAGTACTCTGAGTCCATGAGGCTACTTAAGCTGCAGCAAATCAGCAAGTGAGCTATTTGAGAGATTTATTTTCAAATCATTAGCACAGGTAGGCAAGGGAGAAAGGAGCACAGCCTCTCTCATTGAGATCCAGCACCCATGTGGTCTGCCCACCACTGTAATTTCGCATTCTAACTAGAGTTGCCAAGAAAGGGGCCAAAATGGAGAAGAGCCTTGAAAACTGACTACAAGGAAGATGTTTCACGGAGACTAAAGCTTTATAGAGAAGAAGAAATGCCTGAAAAGTCAGAGAAGCATTAAAATAGGAGGGTTACGTTGACAAACAACCCAAAATAGAAGGAATGGAAAATAGAAAGAGGACAAAAAAGAAGCAAGGATTGGGTTAGTTGATTAGTGGGATTTGCTAAGCCTTTGGCTGGGAGGGGATGTGGCTTTGCAGAAGGGAAGAGCATTCAGCAAGTGTAGAGCACAAGGCTATTACACTTTGGTTAATGTGCATAATGTGAAAAGTCCCTTGGTAGAGCTTGTTCTACGAAATCCACTGTACTCATCCCCCAATCCTATAAAACCCGTCTTTAAGTAGTAATCCCAGGATAGACCTGGGTCCCAGTTTCCTAAAACTGTATATAAGTCATAGACACTATCACTTCCCCGCATCATAAATCTGATCTAAAAGAAGCATGCTTGCCACAATCAACAGTAATTACACATTTAATTAACTCTAACTTTGTTTCCTTAGAATCCCGAGCGGCTCTGGGGGAAGACTTTTCATGGCCCAGGTCTCTGGAAAGAGCTGCCCAGGGAAATTTTAAATGATGTCTCCCTTGTCTTTTGATAAATTTTCCTACAGCAGTAGAGGCATTCAAACAAGAAAGGATTGTATCAATCATTCTTTTTTTTTAAAAAAAAACAAAAAAACAAAAAGTGGGTCCTTCTCAGTATCTTGTAGCTTGGAAGAAGCACTGCCCTGAAAATCCAGATCTGGTAAGAGTCCTGGGTCTACTGCTGATTATTGGTGTGACCTTGGACATGCCAGTTAGCTTCTTCAGGTCTCAGTCCTCTCCTCTACAAAATGACTGTTAGGCAAACTTCATGACATTGATAAGATGGTTTCTATTGAAATGTTTCTTGGAGCATAAACTTACTACCCCAAAGAATGGCAGAGATTCAGAGTTGTGCCTTTGTTTTTATGAATGTTAAAGAATGGATTTGGGTACTTTTCAGTTCCATCATTCTAGCATCCCATGATTCAATGTCGTTGCCTGCATTTATGATATATGGGAAACAGTGATCCTTACCAACAACTCAAATCTGAGATATGAAACTGTTCCTATGGGAATGAGATGCCCTTTGCAGTTCAGGCCCCAGGTCCATTGAGCCCAACCAGGTGATCCACCAGGTTATGGAGGTACAAGGAAGAGATGGTATAGACCTTGCCCTTGATGAGCCTATAATTTGGTAGTGGTGGGTTTGGAATTTATACCTATAAAGAGTTGGTGAAAGATGGTTTGTGAAACAATAGACTATCAGAGGATTTCTCAAGTTTTCTCCCCCAAGGATTGATTGCACTGTAAACAAAATGTTAAAAGGTATGTTTCTGCCCTCAGCCCCCACCGTGAGAGGCTTCTTCTCTTCCCCCATGTTTGAATCTGAATGTCTGGGGATAGAACTTGGGAATCTTCCTGTTTAACAAACCCTCCAGAGTCCTTTGCCTGACACTAAAGTTCATTATGGGAAATCTAGCTCTGGCAACTCATGGAAGGATGGCACAACTTTCTGTCTTTACAGATGACTTATTTGAGCACAGTGCTCTTTGAGGCTATAGGAAACCCAATGACATGTAAAATAGACTCCTTTTCCTCTAGGATTTAATTACCTTTATTTTTCCCTAGAGCCATAAAACCAGGGTATCATATCCATGGATAAGGGAAGAAAGGCTAAACTGGAGTTCAAACCTCATGATATTCTTGCCCTAGCCAGCAGTAAGGACCTACTAGCTTTCTCCCCTGTAGCAGCCATGTTCTTTCTTGAGGAGCCCGAAAGCTGGACACACCTACATGACTCTTCTTTCTCTAGGGCAGAAGTCACTGGACCCATCACATGTAGATGTAGCTCTGCCCAAGACTCTGTGACCACTCTGATCTTAGAAAGGCACTGGACAGCCCTAGTGGAAGCTCCTTGTCACTGCCATCCTGCTCTGACCTTGTAACTCCTCATCAGACCTCTGCCATGTCCTGGGCTGCTACTAATCCCCACCATGGGTCCTGGTCCCCCCAGAGCTCTGCTTTGCTGGATCTCTGCCAGGGACACACCCTTCACCTGCAGCTCTGTGGATGGAGACAATGCCACTTTATATGCCTTCCGATGTGGCACAATACTAGACAAAGGACAAAGCATTTTCACAAATATCACTGCATTTGAATGATACAGCAACTGACACATTTTCCAGAGGGATAAAGTTTATTTTAGAAATACTTTTAAGTTCACAAAGCTGGTAAGTGGCAAACCTACAACTCAAACACGGATCTTTTTTACTCCACTATATTATTTGGCACCACAAAAACAAGAGTTCTTTATCAGGGCAATGGACTTCTCAATGACCATGCACAAGACACATCTGTAGAGTCATTCTTTGTCTCTTTTGGGCATGTGTAGCACTTGGAGTGACCCCTGATGTCTATGGTGAGGTAGTTTGCCAGAGAAGAAATACCATGGTCTTTGGAGTTCCTTAACCCTCTGTTCCTCGTTGATAATCTTGGATAAATTTTAACCTTTCTGAGCCTCAGGTTCTTTGTCAATAAAATGGGACAATAAACCCATACCAGAGGGTACTGTTGAGCAGACTGAATGAAATTATGCAGGTAAAGTTCTTGGCATTTATTGAATAGGCATTTTTCTTAGTTTACCAGGGCTGCTATGATAAATATTATACAATGGGTTGTCTTAAACAATAGGATTTTGTCATCTCCTGGTTTTGGTGGCCAACGTCCAAAATCAAGGTTTCAGTAGACCATGCTTTCTCTGGAGCCTGTAGCATTCTGAGACTGGCTTGCCTCTCTGCCTCCACCACATGGTATCTTCCGGTGGCTTTCTCTGACTTCTGGCTTCTTCTGACTTCTGACTGACTGCATCTGAATTTCCTCTTTTTATAAGGCCTTCAGTGATAAGGATTAGGGCCCACCATGATTCAACTTGGCCTCATCCAAATAGGATCTTCAAAGATCTTTTCCATAAATGAGTCTACCTCTTAACTAATAACAGCATCTTTAAAGGCCCAGTTTATAAATGGGTTCACACCCACAGACATGTGAAGTAAGACTTGAACATGGCTTTTGTAGGGTATATGATTCAATCCCCAACAGTGCTCAACAAATGTTAGTTTCACTCCCATTTCCTTACTGTCCTTTCCCAGCACACAGGGCCCAAGACACTCATCTCTCCCTACCTCTGCAATGGAGGGCCAGTTTCATAATTCACAGGTGCTGGAGACAGTTGGGAAATGCTTCTTGCTATACTATCTGACCCTGAGAGCTATCTGACCTGCTCTCATCAGATGATAGCTGATTTCTCACTTCCCACCCAACCATGGGAATCCTACCTCTTTGTGAAAGCAGAGCGAGCCTGGTAAAAAGGCAGAAATGGATCCAGCGAAATCTTGCTACAGTGGTACCTTGGTACTCATCATCAATTGGTTCTGGGAGGCATGACAAGTACCAAAAACGATGAGTACCAAACAAATTTTTCCCATAAGGGACAGTGTAAATAAATTTAACGTATTCCCAAACCAAAGACAATGCACGTTTTTAAGGCAATATGTAAAAAGGTAAGGTTGTATATCATTACTTTACATGAGAAATAAACCTAAAAATTAATAAATACTTAGATTAAGTAAAATAAAAACTTCACTTTACCTGTACTGAGAAGAGTCCGTGGCCTAATGGGGTGGTGGGAGGAGAGTGGGGAGGAGGAGAGGTTACGTGGAGTGCTGCTTGGAAGGAGAGCCCCCCTCAACAGAGCATTGGGCACTTGCACTTCAGGTGTTCTTTCCCTTTTCTGCCTTTTTTCAACTTGCACCACAGGCTCTGACACACTCTTTGTCACCTTCACTAAAAACTTATCCAGTGAGGACTCTTCTGTCTTCTTTTCAGAATTCCTCGAAAGTGTGAAATTGTTGGTCATTCAATAAATTCACATTTCTGCTTGTCAGAGCTTTGTCCGGATGGTACTTTTCTCCACAAAGTTTCGAACTTCTGCCCATTTTGCACACATTTCTTTCATCAAGGAACTGGGGACGTTCTCTTTTATCTCCTCCGCACCTGAAGAAATCTCCTCAGCCACCTCTTGTTGCTGCTCCTTCTGTGGTTCCCGCAGCTCCTCAGTGCTGAGCTCTTCACCGTGTTACCCCACTAGCTCCTCAACATCAGCAGCCTCGACCTCCAGACCCGTGGACTGGCCCGAAGACACAAGATCCTGCACAGCTGTGCCCCTGTACCTGCAGGCTGGGGGTCACCTCAGACCCTTCAAAGTCTCTCTGAGTCACAGCTTCTGGCCACAAATTCTTCCATGCCGAATTCATTGTCCTATAAGAGACTTCGTTCCAGGCCTTATCAATAAGGTTTAAGGCAGTGTAGGATATTGAAATGTTCCTTCCAGAATTCCATGGGGGTCAACTGGGTGTCAGGTGATCTCAGAGCACCTCTGGAAAAGCACCTTGGTGTAGAACTTTTTGAAGTTTGAAATGGCCTGCTGGTCCATGGGCTGGATGAGAGTAGTGTTGGGGGACAGAAACCTTACAGTGATGAAGCTGAACTCCTCCAGTAAGACATCCCCCAAGCCTGGAGGGTGGGCAGGTACATTATCCAAAAGTAGGAGAGTTTTCAGGGGCAAATCTTTCTTCAGTAAATATTTTTTCTCTGAGGGACCAAACACTTCATTTATCTACTTGGTGAAAAATTGCCTCGTGACCCCCACAGCACATAGAGTTTGCTTTTTATGATATTATGCTTTTTAAAACTCGTGGGTTTTCACTATGATAGACTAGCAGAGGCTTGAGTTTTAAGTCCTCACTAGCATTCCCACACAACAATAGAGTGAGCCTGTCCTTCATTGGTTTGTGGTCTGCTAATGCCTTCTCCTCTTTTGTGATATAGGTCCTATTTGGCATTTTTTCCAAAAAACTCCAGTCTCATCACAGTTAAAAACTTGGTGGGGAATAAAATCCTCTGCCTCCTAATTCACTGATTAATTCATCAGCAACCTTTTTATTAGCACTCCCTGCCTTACCAAGCCTCACAACACTATGGATGCTGGCCCTCTTTGAAAAATTATCAAAACAGCCATGGCCGGCCTTAAAAATTCAACACTCTCATCACTCAGTTCTGGTTTGTTTTTCAAAAGATTGGCATGCAACACTTTTGCTTTTTCACATATCATGGCTTCTGATACACTGTCTATCGCTTCTCGTTTACCCAAATTAATAACAGCTTTTCAATTTCTTTGAGTGTTTGGGAATGCAACTTTGTTATTGCTTTAACTCCTTACACAACATCAGCCTATTTTATCGCTTCTTTATTCTTGATGGTGGAGACCATTGTTCTAGACATACCGTATTCCCTAGCAAGATCAGTAATGCTAATACCACTCTCATTTTTACCTATTATTTATTTTTTTTTGCTCAATGATCCTGTGAAGTAATTTCCTTTTCTGCTCAGCGCCATCCCTGCTCATTTTCTTAAGACCCATGATGAAGAAAAAAAAAAAAAGCAAAAATATACAAAATGATCACAGAAACTAAGATAAGACTGCAGTAAGATGTGCACAGGGCTAGAGAGAAGAGTCACTAATATGTGACCCTTTGTTTTGGCTGGAAAGGGTAGCAAGTCATGAGGCAACTGATAGCAATAAGTTCTAGCTTGCGCATTGAGTACCAAACTAACGACGAGTACCAGGACAAAATTTTCATGTCAAAATGCATCAAATACCAAATTCTATGAGTTTCAAAGCAGTCGAACACCAAGTTATGACTGTATTTGTCTGCATCTGTTCCTGACCCTGGCCACTCAGAATCTTGGCTTGGCACAGCGCAGCACAGAAAAAGGGGCTGGGAGCAAGGAAGACCAGCGGTTCTAGCTGCCATGTTCTTTCTTGAGGAGCTGGAAAGCTGGTCATACTTACTAGATGCTATGAACACTTATGCATCAGGGTAAAGGCTGGATTTCATATCAGAAAGCATTTTATATCAACTCAGCTCACCAGAGAGATACCAGTGCTCCTTAGGGGGTGGGTTCTCTCTTTAGAATATAGGCCAAGTGGCCAGGAGCAGTGATTATTTCTACAAAGGATAATCTTTCTCACACACTATATTATTTCTCTCCACGCCCCTCTTTTAAAAATAATAAGTAGCCAATTATTATCAATTTATTTGCTGCTTCTTATAATTACATTATCCATGATTAACTCACTGGAGTCTAATTTGACTCTCGAGTTGTTTTGTGGGAATGCTCCGTCATTGGGCACCGTGGGACTCTTGCGAGTGCAGCCTCGCTCTGCTGGGCTCATGGAGCTCAATTAATGCACGTGGAGAGCGACAATGAAGAGGATGAGAAATGGCAGCTGCCTCAGTCTTGCTGAGTTGAAAAGTCCCTCCACATTCATTATTTCATTTGAGACTTGCAGTAGCTCTTGGAGGTAGCTAGAATAGCTATTATCATCCCCAGTTTGCAAACTGGAAAACAGACCCATGTCGAATCAACACATGGTGCCTAAGCTAGGATTGAAACCCATGTTGACACCATGCTGGTTGCTCTCCCACAACATACTGCATCTCTCAGGATATTGAGCAATGATTTTAGTGTTAATCTCCATTTCTGTCGTGCTCTGCAGCTTGTAAAACGTTTTCAAATTCCTGATCTCATTTAAGCTCTACAACTAACCTGTTGGGCAGAGAAGGAATTATAATAGCCACTTTTGCAGACAAGGTAACTTTGATTTAAATATCTGACTTGCCCAAGACACCACTGCCTTTAAAGTGTGAAAATGGGTGAGAATTTCAGACTCTTGACTCCTCCTGACCAGGTGTTTTATTATAGCATCCCTGGAGGCCAAGGACTTACTACAAACATGTGGTTGAAAGCAACATGGAACAGACATGGAATATCCTAGTTGCATCTTGCACAAAAGGTTATTCTCTGGGACAGAGGCTCTTAACCTAGGGAGTCCCTGAGCCTCCCCAGAGATAATGTTTACATATGCAAGTGCATATATATATATATGCATGAAAACCATACTTTGGGTATAGTCAATAAAACTTCCATCAGTATATCCAAGGGGTCTGGGACCCCAAAACAACCAGTGAACTCATTGATGCCAGTGTTTTCTCCATGAATGAAAGACTAATATGGTGGAAGAGGGGGTCATTTGAGATAGGTGATGAGGAGGTTTTGGAGGAGACCAGGGAAACAGGGTCACATAGGCCAAGGGAAGCAAATGTTTTAAGATGTTGGGCCAAGGCAATAGTTAAACAGTGACAAATACTGTTAATGCCAAGGGATTGAACAAGTTGGTGCATCTGGCAGCCAGAGAAGTTTCTGTAGAGTGGTGAGAACAGAATCCAGATTGCAGGATGTGAAGGAAGGTAGAGATGAGGGAGAGAAGACAGTGAGTGTGGAAACACTTTTTTAAAAGTCTGGCAATTAAGGAAAGTGGAAATATGGAATGCTAGCTTGGTGGAAAAGCAGAACCAAGGAAAGTTCTTATTTAGTCCTCTCCTTAAAAATGGGAGATGGTGTGTTTGTTGAGGAAGAATCTAATTGAAAGGGAGAGACCAGGTTTGAGAGAAGCAGCCTAATCAGGAGACAGGAGGATGGATCCAGAGCTGAGTGGAGGGCTAACTTTAGAATAGATTTGAGATCCTCCTGAAGGAGTGTTGGTGGGAGGGAGAGGTGAAGAGACAGAGAAAGTGTGAGCTTCTCTCATGTTTCCTGCCAATTTCATCTGTTGTGGGACTCATGGCACTTACAGCAAGCAGTAAGCTACGCCACCCAGTCTGGCTGCTTCCTCCACCTCCGGGTATCAGGCCCCTTGGCTCTGGTCGCCTGGCAGCTTCCTGCTGCCCTTCCAGCCTGTTCTGAGTCTCTCCATGTCCCGGCTGCAGGCCCTGCCCCTGCCCAAGGCATTCTCCAGCTGTCCTGTGGCCTCTCCCCGAGCCCCCACCTTCTTAGAAATTTCCTGGGGTTCTTTTCAGTAGTAAAATACAGAAATGTATTTGGGCAACTGTTTTCTTTGTTATTGATTTATTTGATTGTTAAACCTTTTAGAAAACTTGCCCTACACTGTATATAGATATATCATTTAGAGTACTAAGAGAGATTATATTGGGCAATTTTTGTGGAAAGCTTTTTTCCTGAGTATTGGTCAGGAATGGACTTCCATATTATATCTAAGATGCAATCAGTCTTCTTATTTCTTTTTTTGCCTTTCCCAGGAACATAACCCCCTAAGTCTATGAAGGGAACATTTTCAATGAGATTCTGAAGCACATCTAAAAGGCTTCTCCTTCCCCCACCTAAAGTTCTCCAAGTATTAGCTTCACCTTCAACTTCTCTTTCTAAAAGAAGATGTTCAGAAGGCTTTTGAAGGCTAACTTTAAACCATGTTAGGACAGCTAAGCCCCGAAGTCACTGGGCCATCTTCTTAGGATACAGGTCTGCCACCAAAAAATCCTTTCTGTTCCCCAAGCTAGCTGGCAGCCCCACCGCCCCCCGCATGCTGCTTGGAGGCCTGTACCATGGCAAAACCGGGGCAGTTTTGAGGCTTGATTTTGAATCTTCCTTTCTTTGGCGAACTGTCTGCTGTTCTGTGTGTCTAACATGCTCATTGTCAGCTCAGGGCAATACCGAAAGTTCGAGCAAGGGGTAGATTAAAGTTGGGATGGATTTACTTTGGGAACCTCAAGGCCAGGTCAACAGAGAGGCCACCCCTTTAAAATATATTTTCCCTTCTCTGGTCCCATTTCTTGAGCTCCCTATCTTATTTTATTATTCCCTGTAGGAGTATCACCCTCCACTTGGCAGATTATTTATGTCCCCATTTACGGGTTGTCTCTTCATTTGAACACAAGCTCCATGCTGACTCTCCAAGGGCCTAGCACAGTGTCCAGCTCCTGATAGGGGCTTAGTACATATCTGTTAAATAAATTACTGAGTGAATGTGGCTATCTGGCAAGTGTTTGCTAAAGAGTTGAGGAAACAGTGAGGTGTAGTGAGGAAAGAGATGAGCTGGAAGCCAAGAAATCCAGGTTCAACTTCCATCTCTGCGGTCAGATGTTCTCTAACCACCATATACCTCACTTCTTATCTCATAAAATGAGACAACTCCTAAGTTCCCTTGAAATAAAGATATTCTTCTGATTTTGGAAGGAAAGGGAGTGAAGTTGAGGATGTAGGCTTTGTTGATATTCAGCCTGGCTGTGTCCCTGACTTACTTTGTGACCTTGTAAATGTCACTTAACTTTTTTGTTTCAGACCCTTTTGTACAAGAGGGATGATAGTTCTCCTCATACAGAAGGTTTGTGAGCACTGAATGAAAGTGTATGTGGTAAAACATGGGTCTGTTCCCGTTTCTGCTACTATCAACGATCCGGTTGCCCCTTGGGGATGAGAATGGCTCTGCTCATTCTTCATTCTCATTTCAACTCTTTGGTTTGAAAACAGATCATCACATTAAAGGCAGGAAACACTGCCCCTCAGGAAACTGGTGATGCCACACGGAGCCTCCCTGGGCCTTTGTTCATGTGAGTTCCCAAAATGCTTTCAGGTAGCCTTCAAGATCTTAGCAAGTGGTCAGATTTGTGAGCTGGAGCTTTCCAAGGTTCTGGAACATCAATGGACATTTGGTTTCACATGGTAGGCATTCCATATCCTTTCCAATATTTCCTCTGGCTTGCAACATTGCAGATGTTAATTATTCTACTAGTTCAGCCGTGGCACTTGATTGGCATCTTTTTTTTTTTTTTTTAGGTACTGGGGCGAGGGATTGAACCTGGGACCTTGTGTGTGGGAAGCTGGCACTCAACCACTGAGCCACATCAGCTCCCCTGAGTTGTTTTTTTTCATTTGTTTGCTTGTTGGTTTTTTTTTTTTTTTTGGTTGTTGTTTTGTTTTGTTTTTAGGAGGCACCAGGAACCCAACCTGGGACCTCCCACGTGGGAAGCTGCTTGAGCCACAACCACTCCCCAATTGGCATCTCTTTTGAATTGCCGTACAAAAGTGATCCAAATCCCTCAAGAAATAGACCCAGGTTACTAATATGAATGTCTTTCCTAGGTTGTCAAGGAGGGGATAAGGGAAGTGGGGCTGACACACGCCAGTGGAAATGACTCATTTTAGTAAGATGGTTAGGTGGTCTCTGTCCCAGCTGAAATGTGCATTGACTGTAATCCCAAGATTGGAGCCGAGACTCTCTTTTGGCTTTCATCACAGCTCCTTTCTCCTGTCCTCAAGGCTTCCATTCCTCACCTGTTCTGTAGGACCATCAGGTGGTATGTGGCATTTTGAGCTCTAAAGTGGTAACTGGGGAAGTGAAATTTGTGTCCCACAATTTAGTTTAAAAGAGAAGTATTGGTGATGATAGCACAACATTGTGAATACAATGAATGCTGCTGAATTGTATACTTGAAAGTGGTTAAAATGGGAAATTTTAGGTTGTTTATATGCTACCAGAATAAAAGGAAAATAAAAAACCCCATAGAACTGTAAAACACAAAGTGTGAACCCTAATGTAAACTGTGGACTACAGTTAATAACATAATAATATTATTTCATCAATTGTCACAATGATACTATAATAATACAAAATATTAATAATAGAGAAAACTGCGCGTGAGAGAGATTTTTAAGGGAACTCTGTACTTTCTACATAATTTTTCTGTAAATCTACAACTGCTCTAATAAAAAAATGTTGTTTTTTTTTAAAAGAAATATGCCACTGGGGTCTTAGAAGCAATGCCTTTAAGCCTCTGCCTTTGCAAGTTTTTTCTTTTCCATTTTCCCACTTAGCCTAAACTTTCTTCCTCCTTTCACATGCTATCCTCACCCCCCTTTTCAAAATCACTTTTATCCTTCCTTCCTCTGTTTGTCCCTCCTCTCTTCCTTATCCCCCTGTACCCAAAATTATTCATGCATTTGACAAAGATTGATTGAGAAGTGGGGACAGGAAGGGCATTTGACAGAGGAATTAGCACACGCATAGGTTCATAATGCAGGGAGCCCATGGTGTATTTTGGGAAATTCAGGATTTTAGCATAGTGACAAGTGATGAAAGATGAAGTGACCAGATATCGAAGGAACTGGTCTTCTATTTTAGGAGTTTTGACCTTATCCCAAAGCACATAGGGAACTATTAGGAAGAGGAGTTGTGTGGCATGATCCAATTCTGTTTTAGAAAGCCCTGGCTTTGTTATACCAATAATGGGTTGGAGGTTGTTAAGTTTGGAAGTCAATTAAAGTTTAGACCAAAGGAGGGGAATGGGCAGACTGGAGAGATGTGAAGAAAATAGAAACAAGAGGGCACAGTGACCGTTTCAATGATGGTGGAAAGGGAGAAAAAGGAGTCAAAGATGGGCCCCATGTTTTGGCTTGGTCAAGTGGGTAGATGGTGTTGATAACTGAGAGGAACAAGGAGTAGTTTGTTCTTTGGAAGAGTGATGAATGACTTTGGACATAAGGAAGGATAGCCAAACAGAGCTGAACTTGAAGAACCTGAATATATAGTGACACCGTTTTGGTAAGTGAGTGATACATCCTGCAGAGTTCAACTGCCTAGATGGAAGAGTGGACATGGAAGACTTTGGCTTTACAAGTAGCAATGCAACTTTCTCTTTCTGGCCCATGGATGCCCTTAATACCACCCCTCTAGAGAAAGATGTGCAGCACACTGACAGGGTACCCCCACTTCCTATCCTCTCAGGGCTTGACTTAAAGATGAGAGTGCACAGAACATTCATCCAAGTTGCTTGCCTTTTCTCTCTGCAGATATGATTTGGTACAGGGCTTTCTATTCAGGTGGTCAAAGATGGAGCTTGACATTTCCACTTAGTCCATAGGCAGTGGCCTTATTGGACCAAGTCAAATTCCATCAAAGTCCCAAGCTAAGAGCAGTTGGCCATTTTTCACTGAGCTCACATATTTTATCCAAAAACCCTAATCAAATTACTAATGTGTGCAGGGAACAAATAAATATAAGGCACAGAGGAACTTAAAGCTCAGGAGAAATGCTCAGAATCAATAACTAAGGAACAAGTGTAAAGCACTTGTTGCAATTCCAAGGGACAAGTGTAAAGCAATTCAAAGAAGAGAAGTTTGGACTAGGAGTCAGAAGACTAGAATTCTTATCCAGGCTCTGTGGTTTAACCGCTTATAGCATATTGGTTCGAAGCATAGTCTCTGGAGCAGGATGCCTAATTCAAATTTCTGAACTCTGACTCTGCCTTGACTAGCTTCATGATTTGGGGCTACCACAGAGGGCTATTGCAAGGTTTAATGAAGTTCATATATTTAAAGTAGTCAGACTAGTGCTTGGCACAGTGTTAGCTAATGCTGTTATTATTGTCGTAGTTATTAAAAGAAGCTGTATGACCATGGACAATTCAATTCTTTCTTTGGACAGCAACATCTTCATTTATAAAATGAGGACAAGATATTCTCCTTTTAGACTGTGTTCTGAGAAGACTGAGGGCTCCTCTACCATACCCCATCTCAGCATTTTATTCATTATCTTGGAGCTTCACAAAAATATCCACCTGAAGAAAGGACTCTGAAAAGAAAGTTGCAAACCACTGGGCCAGATAGTCTAAGGTCCTATATGAATGAAAGATGCTATTGACAGTGGAAATGGTGTGAAGTGGTTTCAGAGGAGGTTGCCACAAGCCAGGGAGGGTTTCTTGGAAAAGGTGAGTAGGAAAGCCAAAATCTAGGTGTTTCTAGTGCTTAATGAAACTAGAAGTTGCAATTCCGAAAGAGAGGAAAGTGTGGAGCATAAATATAGAGGGAGAAATAGGTTAAAAGCCCAACTCAGAACTATCCATGTGTGATGGAAGGCAAAAGGCCAGATAAGGGCTTCAATTATAATTGTCCCAATGAGAAGTGCAACCAGAGTGACATAATAAACAGCAAAGGTGATCGGCACCAACGAGGAGAGACATTACCTAGTCCATGCTCTTTCTTGTATGGACGGGAAAGCAATCTTCAGAAGAGGCAAGCTCAGATCCACGGGTACACAATGAATTACTACTAGCTGTCAACCAAATATCCATTCCCCCCTCTTCCTTAGCAACAGGACTTCAACTTTGTAGGTGGACACATTGCTTCCAGGCATAAAGAGAACATTTCCTAGCCTTTCTTGAAGGTGAGGAATATTGAAGGGCCAGGGATAGCCAATGAAATGCCAAGGAATTTTCAGAGGGATACAGTCAACTGACAGGAGCCAGTTTTGCCCTTCCCAGTCCCACTTCTTCCTGCTTGGAGCTGCAGCAGCCATCTCAGATCATAAAGTGACCTTGAAGATGGAACCCATGTGACTAAGGACGGCAGAGCCAAAAGTCAGAAAGAACCTGAGTCCTGGGGCCATTGCGCAGCTGCCTATCTCTGGACTTCTTTTTAGTTGGGAGAAATAAACTGCTATCATATTTAAGCCATTGTTATTTCTGGGCCCTCTTCCTAGCCATGGAAAGCTGTTTTTGATATCCTGGCAGAGCTGGGACTGGCCTGAGCTCCCTGTGCTCTTTGGTTATCTTGCTTGGCAATGCTCTGCCATGGCCTCACTGGCCTCGTGTGTGAAACTGTCTTGGTAAGTGTGCATAAACATAAATCCAAAGCCAAAATAATTTTCAAAGCTGTCAGATAGGCTTTCTTGCATATCATAGTCCCCACCATCTTCTCATTCCCACCAGAGGAAACAGAGGCTGCTGGTGATTAACTTTTCCTGTCCCTTTTCTTTTCTCTTTTCTTTTCCATTTTTCTGAATTGTTTACTATCAAACACTCAACACCCACTGCCCAGAATACTATAATGTTAACATTTTGTTCAATTTTGGATTTTTAAAATTAAAGAAATAAAACATCATCGACACAGTGGATCCTCTTTGTACTTTCCTTGAGCCTATTCTCTTCCTCCTTCCTCTGAGAAGCCGTTCTCCTGAATGTGTATGGAACCTTCTCTGTGATTTCTATACTTTTATATATATCTTTGATTCTGTAAGAAATAAATAA
>PVKH010017355.1:0-15459 GCA_004027955.1 Chaetophractus vellerosus | reverse complement strand
TCTTGTAATGACTGAGCTCAACAGGAATAAAGGGCGTCCTGGTGTCCAAGGCGGATTATGTGTGAGGCTGTTGGAGTGGCATGGGGAGGGGGGGATGAAAGTGGAGTTTGCCAAGAGCTTGGCCCGCCCCCCACTCTGATTCTAGTGGTTTGCAGCCTGGAGGGTCAATGTTACCTCTGGAACTCTGGGGCCCTCCTCCACATCAGCTCCTGGCTTGTGCAGGCCATGAAAGGAGGTTGACAGCACATTTCAAAGGTCTACAGATAAGCACAGAGCAGCCTCGAAGAGGAGGGTAGCCTTAGTTTTGGAGGATGGTTTAAAATGGGATGGTTTGTTGAAAAAGAGCAATGATTGGCTAGATCAGAAGGTAAACTTCCAGGCGCTCCATATTGTGGCTGATGTTTAGTTACTGCCAGTTGTAAAAGACCTTTGAGATTCTGCTCAATTATCTAAATAGGTTCTAATTATTCAAATAGATACAAAATTTTGTTTTACTTTATAAAGATAAAAGACCCTTTCTCCCTAATGCTAAACAAAAAGAATGTTTTCTCATCTGAATAAAAGGTTAAACTACTATTCATGGTGTTTTGTCTGAAACCTTTGATAGAAGAAACGTTGATTCTTACCATTTATAGTTATGTAAAAAGGTAGAGTTTTGGGTAAGTAAATATAGTTTATAAAATAAATTTCAACACATATGTGACTTGAATAGAAAAGCAAAGGATCCTGAGTTCCATAGATGGCTAAAGCACCTCTTCCAAGCTTTTTTTTTTTCCCCTAATGACTTCAGAGGACAGAATTACTATTTAATTCTGGAATAACTAGGTGGAGGGATTATGTGCAGATAATTTTTAAAAACAGGGCTTTTAGGGTGGGAAAGATTTAAGATGGTGTTTGGGAATCATATGGGGTGTTAAAGTGGGTAGGAGAATTTTAATGGAGACTTAAAAATATTAAATGTTTTACCAAACCACTTAAAATAAGTTTTATATTTTCTTCCCTCCCCCCAACATAAAAGCAATATGTGGATGACTTCCTAGCAAAGCGTCAGTTACTTTGGATGAGATGTCCCTGACCTGTCATAATTAGAAAGAAACGCCGGTTAAATTATTGCAAAAATATCTTTTAAAATCCCTACTCAAGTTAAAAGAAAGAAAAGGAAATCACAAGGCAACAGAAATTAATAGATCAATCGCTGCCAGAACAATCCATGGGAGCTGATGCTGCCCCTGCTCCTTGAGGATATAGGCTGCAGGCTACAGGTGTACTGTCCACACAGGGCAGGAGAGATGGCTTTGGGCCTCATTGAACAGCTGGAACAGACTTTTTTGCATGAAGCCTTGAACCTCAAATGGCTCGTGCTTTGTAAGAAGACACTCCACCTACTAGTCTGGGGAAGCTGCAAGGAAGCTGGGCGCTTTGGAGGAAGAAACATAAAGTCACACTTGAGAAACTCAAACCCGAGGCCAGTGTTGCAAATTTAAACTCTCCTTGTTGTGAGAACACTAAGCCAAGAAATTAATGTAAGCATCTCTTCCAGGAAAAATGAAAACCCTAAGCTATAGCATAAGCAAACTCAAAACTGCTCTTTAAGGATAATTTTACAACTCAGAGCATAAAAGATTTCTTTGGGGTAGAAAAATGAAGAATGGTATACCATGAGGGAGAGTCAGCATATATTTTTGTTTTTTTTAAATGTACACTCAGGTGGTATAATCTAATATTATTTAAGTACCATTTGCATACCATTGATGCCAACATTTACACATTTATATCTCCAGCATGGACCACTCCTCTTAAATCCAGCCTGTCCTTAACTCCAGGTTACCTATGAGATAGCTCCATTTAAGTATGAATGAGCATCTCAAACATAATGGGTTTGAAAGTCAGCTTCACGATGGCTCTCCATTATCCCTGACTCCTATTCATAGCCTGTGTAGTCCCCTCCCACACTGCACTAAGGGTTGTTCTCTATGATCAATGGCGTATGGCAGAAATGATAGCATATCAATTCTGTGATTAGGTTATAAAGATACTGTGGCTTCCATTTTGGTTGCCCTGCTTGTACTCTTTCTGGGATCACTTGCTCTGGGGGAAGCCAGCTTCCATGTCTTAAACACAAGCTGGCATCACTGTGGAGAGGCTCACGTGGTGAGAACTGAGGCCTTACACCAACAGCCAGGCTGAACTTGACAGCATGAAACTGAGCCACCTTGGAAGCAGATCCTCCAGTCTCAACAAGCCTTCAGCTGACCACAGCCCTGGCTGAAACTTAACTGCAATCTCATGAGACACCCTGAGGTAGAACCACCCAACTAAGTTGATGTCAGATTCCTGACTCTCAGAAACCATGAGATAACAAATGCTTGTTGTTTAAGCTGCTAAATTTTGGGGGTAATTTGTTATGCAGCAATCGATAACTATTGCACTATGTCCAAAAACAAACTTCTGATCTTCCCCCAAACCTCCTCCTGCAGTCTTTCTCATCTCTGTAAATGTTAGCACCATCCTTTCAATAGCTCATGCCAAAAACTGTGAAGTCATCTTTGGGTATTCTCTCTGTATCTCACATCCCACATGCAAGTTTTCAGCAAATCCCTGCTGTTTTTACCTTTGAAATATACCCAGCATCTGGCTGCTTTCACCATCCCCAGCATTGCTATCCTGGCCCAAGCTACTATCATCTCTTGACTAGATTATTGCAATACCTCCTAACAGACTTTCTGCTTCTGCCCCTGCCTAATATCATGCCACTCCTCTGATCAAAGCCCTCCAGTGGCTTGCAATACCACTTAAGGTAAAAACTGAAGTCCTGGTAGGGCCTCTGATGGTCTTCAAGAATTGGCCCTTGCCCTGACCTCATCTTTCCTCTGGCTCCCTCTCCTCCAGCCACACATTGCTCCAACAGGCCAGGTGTGATCCTTCTTTAGGTCTTTTGTTTTCATGATTCCCTCTGCCTGGAAGTTTCTTTTCTCAGATAACTTCTGGGTTTGCTCCCTTTGTTCCTTCACTTTACACAGGTCTCTTCCGTGACAGACTTATTCAAAGCTGCAGCTTCCCCCCCTTCCCTCCACCTTTCCTGCTTTATCATCATCTGACATACTATACAGTTTACATATTTTATGTGTTGTCTATCGCCCTCCACCAGAATGCCAGCTCCGTGAAGTCAGAGAACTTTGTTGTATTTATGGAGGCATTCCCAGTCCCCAAAGCCATGCTTGGCACACCGTAGGCACTCAAATACTTGTTGAATAAGTGAATACTATAAACAGGAGGAGTGATATCACAGAGCATATATGAATATCATACAGGATATATCCCTTGACCACAAGGTGTGAAAATTAGAAATTAAGTTTTTTTAAAGTAAAAAAAAAAATCTCCTAATCCTTGAAAACTAAATAAATACACTGACAAATAATTCATGGGTTAAAGAAGAAATCATATGAAAAAGATGAAAATATTTAGAACCAAACAACAATCATAAAAATAAGCATAAAATGTGAGATGTGGATTAATATAATAGAGAAAAACATGAAAGATTAAACATTAATGAACTAATTCAACTCATCAGGTTAGCAAAAGAGAAAACCAAAGGAAGAAGAAATTATAAGAAGAAATTAAGTTAAAGAGATAATACAGCAGGTGAACAAAAGTAATGTCTATTCATTAAAACACAACAGTACAAAGCAGAAAATAAAAATCACCCATTTCATTATGCATAGATATTCCCTGTTAATATTTTGGTGCAAATCCTTTCTGTTTTATATCAAAGATGGAACTAATGCTAGAGCTGAGATAAAGAAGGAGGAAACGTGTATACCTGGAAGGGACTGCGACCAACAGGGAGACACTGCATGTTATGTTTTTTCCAGGTAGTCTTGTGGAGACATGGTGAGACTCAGTTTATGTATGGCCTGAAAACTTGTAATAGAGTAATGGTAAGTCTACTTTAGTCCATTGTGCATTCCCTGATCCTGAGGATTTTGAGATGGTGATGCCCACTCTGCCTCTAACTGAGAGGGGCTTGCATCCCATGGGGCAGATGGGTAGGACTATCTTGCTTGTAGTTGCAGACTCTCTCTGTTCCTTGGGATGGTCGTTGTCCATCATCATCACCTTGCTAGTTGTCCTGAGTGAATCCAACGAACTGGAGAGTAGGTGTTGCAACTCTGCTGAGATTCAGGGCCCCACTGGCACATTGATGGGCCAAAGATTTAAGTCTCTTGGACAGACAACTTCCAAGTACAATACTAACCACAGGTTCAAATAGAAGGGGCAGAAGAGCCATATACTAATTTCTTGTCTACTGAGGGCACCCCTTCTTATTTGTTTGTGTGTGTGTAATTATGAGTTATTTCAAATGACTTCTGCTGAGTCTATGGATGAGGCTGGAGGAAGAGGCTGCAGCTTGTGCTCAGTGTGCTACCTAGATCTGACAACAAAGTCTCGGTTTTATCCTTATTTTCCCTTGAGTATAGGGTTCAAGTTCTCCTCTCTGCTTAACTACTTCAGAAAAAGGTTCACAGTAACTGATGAAAGCTTCCTAAGATGAATAACAGGACAGGCCAGGATAGAAGAAAAATTATTTAAATGCATTTAAACTTACTTAAATGATTTTTATTTTATAATTTATTATTTAAATAGATGAGCTCAACGAAGTTGCATTTGTCATCCCATCAATTCCGCTTCCCGGGTTGCCCACCCCTAATAAATATTCTAGGCTTGGTCCGCACAGGGGCCAGGAGAAATGACCTATTTTCCTTCAAGTCCTGAACGTGCTCTCTGCAGCCCTGTTAGGAGTCCTTACACCTGTCACAGCCACCGCCTTTGATCCGAAGTTCATTCCTGCAACCCAGATGACTCAGGCAGAGCATGCCTGTGTAGTTTTACAGGTGACAGTTTGCTCCACACACTCACAAACTGTGTGCTTTACAAGTGCATTCATTTCTTGCAGACTTTTGGCTGCACTATATGCTGTGGATTGAGAAAGAATCGTTGATTTTGGTTATCAAAACGTTGTCTAAATAAACTAGGACCTCACTATATCTCTCTTGGCTATGGAGCTTGGTATATGGACAATCCATCTTGGATGCTCTCCAAGGTGGGGATAGTTATTGAAGCATTAAAAAAAAAAAAAGAGCTCCTTTTAAGGAAATTTCACCTAGGAGGAAGGCCTTCAGCGTTGGCTTAGCAAAGAGCATTCTAGTGTAGCTCCAGGGTACTGGAGCCAAATATGATTCTCCCTGCCCTCAACCAAAGACCCAGCCTGGTTTTTATAGGCCAGACATAAATCCGAGAATGTGTTTATAAAATAGCCTATCTGGAAGACTTAAAAAATAACTTTCATAAGTTAATTCTTCGGAAATCGATTTAAGGCTGTTTAGAGAAGTTACTCTTGTGGGAATGGGGTCCCTCTCACCTTATCTTGCCCTGTCTACTTGGGATGTGTTGGTTCATTCAACAAAACAGCACTATTAATTTTAGGCGCCTCTCTCTCCTATAGGCGGAGAGCCCTGCCTTATTGTGTCTACCACACAAGGACAAGGAGAACATTTATTATCTATTTGTTAGTGGACCTGAAATCCCAGTGCTTCAGTTTTCTACCTCATGACTCCATTTCAAGTTTGTAATCCCACTTGGTGCCCTCCCTGGCTTCTCATTGAAGACTCACGGATAGCTGAAATAGGTGTTACATATAAGAACTTGTGTGCTCGGAGTGATTCTAAAGCATATTCAACCAAAATTGCTAATTTTATAGACCAGAGAGGACTCCCCTGTTCTTTTTTTTTTTTTTTTTCCAACAAAAACAACTATGTGCAAAACATGATGGTTGGCTCTGTGTGACACACAGAACTACATGGATCAATGATCTTGTCCTCGGTGAGGTTTCCTTATGATAAGAGAGATAAAACAAGTGTATAAAGAATTGTAATGTGATGTGGTAAGAGCTACAAAGGAAGAAAAAGTATAAAATGCTTTGTGCTGGGGTTAGAGTATTTAGAAGGAAATTAGCACATTTGTTGGGTGGGGGCCCTGGTAATTATGATGAAGTATTTGACATTTAAGGGTAATCTTGGTGAATCGGTACGATTTTTGAGCAGTGTATATAGGAGTCAGATTAAGCCTAATGTAATGAGAATCTTCTGGCACAAATAAAAAATGGTAGGAAGTCCAGTGTGGTCAGAAAGTAGGCTATAATAGGGAGAGAATAATAAATGAGGCTGGCAGGATGGGCTGGGCCAATATTACACAGAAGATTGGAGAAAGCAATGTGCCATCAATTATTCTAGACAGGAGGTGATGTGGATGAGACAGGATGGACAGAAAAATAGCAATAACAGAAACATAGCAAAAATGAGAGGATGATCAGGAAAGTACCATGTCCCAGAAACAAGGAAGAAAAGAGATTCAAAAGGTAGACTGTGGTTAATGTGTCAAATGTTTTAGAGAGGTTCAAGGAGAGCAACCAAGAAATATTGGTACAGGAACCAGGTTTTAGGGGATTAAGCAGTGAGCAGTTGGTGAGAATGTGGCAACAGACGATGGAATATACTTTTTGGTAGGAATGAGAGGTAAAGATAAGTAACTAGTTTGAAGGTGAGAATAAGGTCCACAGTAAATATCTGTAGGCGGAGAGGGAAGAATTAGCTGCAATGAAAGCCAGGAATTTTGGCCCCAGTGAGGGTGTGTACTGAGTTCTTGAGTGTGCTCTTATTTATTTTGTTTTATTATTTTTTGGTCCATAGTATCGGTAGAGGAGGCATTTCCTAGAACCAAAAAACCTGAAGGTGATATTTCATCGTCTTAGGTCGTTACTGACAATCTGGCAACGGTTTTCAAGATCTGATGTGACGTTTTTGGTGCTGAGAGCTCCCTAAGGTGAATGGGGCTCTTGGGTGATGAGCAGTTTGCCAAGCCCCCAACCAGGGTGGGCTCACAGCTTTGCAGTCACACGTCATCCAGGGATCTCGAGACTGTTCCTCACGAAGGCAGCCATACACAAGGATCTGCACACAGCTCGTGGCCATTCGGATTATCCTGACCCTGCAGGTTAGATCAAAGGAGATTAAATTGAAGCGTTGCCCCCTTTACTCAAGCATTTGGCACATGTCTCATTCTTTTTGAGATGATTTTGAGTTTTGTAGGACTTTTTTTTTTCCCCCCAAGCATATTTCTCTCAGTTTTCAAAAGGTTGGGTACTTGTGGGAAATTTAATCCACATGTTTATGATTCATTTTGACTCCACTCCTTTCAAATTTATCTTTGGAGCATGAGTTGGTACTTGAGAAGCCTTTTAAAGTTCAGGACTTTTAGAACTAGATAGTTATTTTGCTAGCTGGGTCTTGAAAACACACACTGAAAACTTTTCATAAGATCAAAACTCAGAGTTTGGAGGGTTGTCTGAATGTAGCAAACTCCCAACTCTCAGCAGACTATTTTTCAACAGCAAATCCACAGAGGACAGTGAAAGTACACGGTGAGGAGCTTTACTGAGTGGTAAAGAAGGGGGTATCTGTGTTTATAGCAGTGTCATCCAGGTTGCTTCAAATACTCCCAGAGCCAGCAGGCCTGGGAAATATCATGACATCTGTGTCCTTTGTAGCAGGACTTGCTTCTTTTTATAGCTTCTTATGCATAGATCCTTGAGCTCCTGGGACATTCCAGATGATCTCGTAACTAGTTCAAGCCTCTCATTTTATGGTTGGAACGGAAACCCAAAAAAGGTTAAATTCTTGCCCGAGGGTTTCACACACATTAGTGTTAGTGTCTCCCAGTTTCCATCACTCCAATTTCATCCCAACGAGAAGAGTCCTTCACATGAGTCAAGGTCACACCTCTGGAACTGGATGGTGTGTGTGTGGGGGAGGGGGGCTGTGATGGCAGTTTTTGATGAGTGGAGAAAGAGATTGAATACTTGCTTCCCTGTGAAGTGCCCTTGTTGGGTTTCTTTCTCTTTTAGAACATCGGTCTGTTTTGGATTGCTTCTCTCCTTTGGGATCTCTGCTTGGGAAAGGGGGTGCATGGGTCACAAAAGAAGGGTAGAGTACTCTGATGTGAAGTCCTATTTCTACAACCTTATTTACCAAAAATGCTTAGATCAAGCTGATTGCTCTGTAATCAGATGCCTTCAATGCTTAGATGGATACACATTTCCTGTTCCAAGACACTAATGCTTATTAAATGAGTCAATGGGTGACCATTCTAAGTATGTTGGATTCACTCAGCCACTGCAGGGGAAATCTATTGAACTTGGATGCAAACTTTGGCCTGGAGCAGCTACACTTGGTTATTTAGTTTAGTTGTAAAAAATGTGGGAAATAGATGCATATCAGCAAAGGTCTTGTTCTTTGTTCAGCAAGGAACCTAGTGGTGAAATTTATGAAGGTTTTATCAGAGTGAGGTCAATAGACCATGTTCACACACATGCCATTTAAAATAGCGTTTATTTGTTTTATAAATGATTATGAAAGTACTATATGTTCATTATGGAAAACTTGAAAAATGCCAAAAGTATAGAGAAGAAAAAATAAATCACTTATAATTCCACTACTTAGAGATAACCAATGTTAACATTCACGTTTTAGTTTCCTGTCTTTTCAAATGGATTTATGGATTCTTTTGTTATTATTATTATTTTACAAAATATACTATTTACATATGCTATCAACTGTTTGGTTTTTCAATTGTAAAGGAGAGAGAGACATTTCACAAGCACCTAAGACCAATAACAGAGATCCAAAGCATTTGTAGGGCCAAAGCAGCCAAATTTCACGGCTCTCTTCTCTAATACTCTCCCATTAATGCAACTCAGTTATTTTCCATGTTGCTTCCTTTTCTGTTTCTCTACTTCTCTTTCCATGATGAGCTACCAATCTCCTTCTTGAGTTTTTCTCTATTGCTAGCTTCTTCTCACACACAGTTTTTCATTTCTTATAATTTTGCCTTGCTCTGACTCACTTATGGCCCCATTCTACCTTGTGATCTCTCTTTCCACATATCATTTGTTTGACATTTCCAGTTCAGATTATTGAGAGAGATAGAATCTGGTTTATTCAACTAATAACTCTTATCTCTATGTGATCACAGCCTTGCACACAGGTCTGCCATAAATTGCTGGCCAGGCTAAGGACTGACTGCCATTGGTCCAGTTACTAACCTAATCTATTCAGCTATGGGCAGGTGATCAGGGGATTCAAGTGACATTGAAAAATAATATAGAAGATAGTAAAAATCACCCATGATTCTACCACTCAGTAAAAAACACTATTAATGTTTTCATGATTTTTTTGTCATTTTAATATGAAAATGTTTATGCATGTTTATAAAATTTGATCGCATCCTATATTGTAGCTAGACATTTTATTGTGAACACTTTCTTAGGCAGTTAGCTATTTTTCCAAAACTTGATTCATGGTGGTGTACAATAGTCCATTTTATGGGCATACCATACTTTATGTCACAATTCCAGTATTTTTGGGACATTCTTTGGTGTCTACAGTGGGAGGAAGGGGCCTGTCCTATGACTGTTACAATGGCAAGTTCCTAACCCGTTGGAAGGAGCTTTAGTTGCTGAGCAGGCAAAAACTGACAAAGATCTACTACAGGACTTCTAGAGAGATAATCAAGTTTCATGAAAACGAGGACACTTGTGTTCTGTCTGTCTTTTACTTATTTATTTATTTTTTTTAAAGATTTATTTATTTTATTACATATCTCCCCTTCCCCCCCGTTGCGGCGACGCGCCGAGACTTGGTCACTGCGCAGGCGCGGCTTTCCCCGCTTGTGGGCGGCTTCTGCTTCCATCACGGCCGGCTTTTCAGTTCGCGGGTGGCTGGCTGTGCTTGATTTGCAGGCGACCTGCCTTGCCCGTGGCGGCTTTTGCCTGTCCGTGGCAGCTTTTTTGCCCTGCCCACGGCGGCTCCGGCCCGCCCATGGCGGCTTGCCATTCTCAAGGCGGTCTGCCCGCTAGGAGAGGTCCCCGGGAACCGAACCCAGGGCCTCCCATGTGGTTTCCCAGCGAGCTCTTTATCCACTGAGCTATCTAGCCGGGCCCTACTTATTTTTTTTGTTCAACTTTATTTCCTTAGAACATACGGAATTTATTTTGACATATGGCATAAGGAAGGAATCTAATCTCTTAAAATTTATGGGTTAAAAGTTTAACCAGTTGTTCCAGAACCATTTATTTACCAATCCATTCTTTCTCAACAGATTTTGAATGTCATATGATTTATTGCCCTGAATCTCAGATGCAATTGACTGTAAGATTCTTCCCAAATAAAAAAACATATTTATTTGAAATTCTTGATGTTATAGCCCGGCTCCTGAAGGGCAAGGGTTGGGGTGGCTGCAAGACCAAAGGACACTCTTGGTACAGTGTCAGCATGAGCTTTATTTATTGGGACTTACAGACAGAAAAGGGTCTTGGGCAGTGGCAGGCAGAAGAATGAAAGTAGCGCTTTTCAAAGAGGCAGGAAAATGAGGGGCAATATCTAGGGTCTCAGAACAAAGACTTTTCATAAGAGAGTTACATAAATGGGGAGCAAAATTTCTGCTAGGGTCACAAATGGGGTCTGGTGATGTGACTGTAAGGAGGAAATGTACAGCCTGGAGAAAATGACAGTTTACGATACCATCAGTGCAGTGTTCTCCTGTGAGGAGGTTTGCTGCGTTTTAACTTGTGTCCTGGGGTATGCAGGTGGGTGCGTGCTGTGAGCTGAGTTTCCCTTAGGGAGGGGGAGCCAGGGCTGGGGGCCCACTGGTCCCCCACACTTGAGTCACACTTTGATTTCAGAAACATTACAATCAAGGAGATATGGTGCCAATTTCTCATACCTACTTGACTGTTTTTGGGCTTTCCAGAGTCTCTTATACGGACATAGACTAGATTAGATTATTTTAATAATTATGAATTAAAATTTGTTTTGGTATCTGGTACTCTCCATATATATATATATATATATTTTTTTTCCTGTTCTTGTCCATCTGCGCTTTCATGTGAACTTCAAAGTGAATTTGTTTTTCCCCAAAATCCCATTATATTTTTCAAAGAATTGTATTACATTTATAAATCTGGGAGAACTTACATGATTATGATATCAAATATTTTATCAAATATCAAATAGCATCGAATATGTTATTAATATTGTGTCTGACTTTAATGGAAATGCTTCTGGCATTTAGCCATTCTCTATGATGTTGTCTATTGTTTTAAAATAGATTATTATCATTTTAAGGAAATATATGGTCTTTTCCCAAGAGTTTTAATCAGGATTGAATGTTGAAAGAATGCTTAATCCTCATTTCAGTCTATCAAGGACATTTTATGGTTTATCTTTATCATGCAATTTATTTAATGCATTTGATAAATAGTTTTAAATATTTAGCTATATTTTAATTTTTATGACAAACTCTACTTTCCCTTGGAGTATTCTATTTGTCAGCGTTTAACATTTCTATGTCTATATTCATAAGAGATTTAGTCTATAGTTTTCTTTTTTAATTTTTCAACTTATTCATACTCCTGGGCTCATGCCACGTTATCATCATTGGTTTGTGCCAGATACTATTATGTACTTATTTATTTATCTGTTTATTTTTTTCATTCCCATTGATTCCCATACCACTCCCATTTCTTCCCTCCCATCAATAACCTTTTTAGCATTCCGACGTGTATTTGTTTATTATTGATTTGTCTGTGTCACTTAAAATTGTGTTTTATCTTCATATGTGGACATGTATGGTTAATTTATGTAAATGATGTTATGTTACAGATCTCATTCTATTTTCACTTTTTAAACTAAGCACCATGTATTTGAATTCCATCCCTGTCACTGCACAGGTACGTGTACACATTTAACACCTTCAGCTTCCTGCCACCACAATTGTATCTGGTTTGCATCATGGATATGCCAGTTCATTAGCCTGTTGTGAGGTTTTTCGTGTTTTTTTTTTTTTTTTCCTTTTATGTTCTGGCACAATTTAACCTGTACAGAATACATGTCCCTGGAAAGTTTCAAAAACTTGATCTGTAAAACTGTTTGCACTAGGTGCCATTTGGGGAGTAGTTGTTAAAACAAAACAAAACAAAAGTGAAACAAAACTCTCTTTCATCATTATAGGTGAGTTTGTTTTTGGCCTCTTATTGGAAAATTATTGCTAGTTTTTTTGAGAAAAATCATGATTTTCAAATCTAGTAGCATGTAATTATCAGTGGTATTTTCTTATAAATTCAGAACACTCTTTATAATTGTGATTACATTGCTTTTTCTATTCTTAATAGTTCATATTTGTGTTTTTGCTCTAGCTATTTAAAAAGTTAAACTTCAACTCTTCGTTTTCTGATATAGACGTAATATATGCCTATTTAATAAGGGAAGGGGCTTTAATGATTCTCTTTTTGTGCAATTAATCTTGTGCAGAAATTGTTTTATTATATTAGTTTTTTTTTAAAAAGTGGGTGATTTATCAGACTACTTTTTAGCTTTCTAAATAGATTTGTTTATAATTTTCTTTTTATTTCTTCTACATGCAATTTTAAGGTTTATTTTCTAAGTCTCTTTGAGCCTATTGAATTGGAAACTTAGTTCACATACTTTCAGTCTTTCTTGTTTAATAATAAAATCTCAATGCTATTAATTTTCTTTAGTATATCTTTGGCCACAACCTCTAATGTTTTATGTGTTCTGTTCTTATTGTCATAATTTTCTAAATCGTCTGTACTTGTAGTTTTGATTTCTTCTTTGTCTCAAGAGTTATTTAGGACAGTCTAACATTTCTAGTGTTTTTTTTTTTAATTCTTCTATTATGAATTTCTGGGCTTACGACATTGTGGTTAGGGAATGTGAACATGCCATCTGCATTGCTTTTTGAAAAATAGCAGGGTTGTCATTGTGGCTTAATGTATGATCAAGTTTTCTTAATATTCCATGGAATTTCAAAAGAATGTGTATTATCTGAATATATCTAAGTTAGATGGACATCTATTAAATCAAACTTATTAATGAATTATACGAATTCTCTATATCCATTTTCTTTTCTTTTTTGCATGTGTATTCATGTATGTATACTTGAGCTGACAAAGACTGAAGATAATATATTAATGATTCCCACTGTAATTATGGTTTTGTAAATTTCTTGTGTTTTCTAAGTTTTTTTTTTTTGCTTTTTATATCCCATCAGTGGCATCCATGAAGCATCTTCCTACATTTCTTTAGTTGTGTTCTCTAAGATGCTGCAAAGGGCAGGCATGCTACAAAGCAAAGCTTGGTTTAATTTTACCTAATCTAGTTCAACTGGAATTCTGGTAGGGGAACCTTAGACCCTATTCTATCATTGAGTCACCCTTGGTTGCCACTGTTTTGTGAGCTTTCATAACATCCTGTATCTATGCTCTTTCATTTATTTACTCTTTCTGTATACAGTCACTGAAAGTTCTTTTAATATATCTTCATGGAACACTGAATCCATATTCATTGGAAACCACTTTCAATTGTTTCCTGCTCCTTTCTGTGGTGAGATTATTCTTGCCCACCTTAAAGATATCAGGTTA
Organism: Chaetophractus vellerosus; assembly: GCA_004027955.1. Classification (NCBI taxonomy): domain Eukaryota; kingdom Metazoa; phylum Chordata; class Mammalia; order Cingulata; family Chlamyphoridae; genus Chaetophractus; species Chaetophractus vellerosus. The sequence goes on along the minus strand of PVKH010017355.1, from coordinate 1,907 downwards.
TGCCATGCAATTAGCTTTGGTCCCTAAGAAAAGCATGTCCAGATAGGGCCCATTCTTTCAGCCCCAGCCCCTCAGTGAAGATGAGCCAAACTGTTGAGAACATGTACTATGAGTGAGAAAGAAGGCTTTGCTGTAAGCCTTTGAGACTTGGACATGTTTGTTAATGCAGCCGAACTTAGTGATAACTGACTAATGTATATGTGTATCATGTATCAGGCCAATGTCTTAGGCATGGGGGATATAGTTAAGAGCTAAAAGCAACATAGTCCCTTCTCTCATGATGCTTAGGAGAAGTTGGAAATGTCTGTATGAAGAGCTGCTAGCCATCTGTCTTTTATAGGTCATAGTAATATTTAACAGTTTTCTTCATATAGAATCTGCACAGTTCTTGTTAGGCTTTTCCAAAATATTTTGCATTTCTTTGTTATTTGAATGTAGTTTTTTACATTATGTTATCAAAATACTTGTGACTAGTATGTGGGAAATTTACAGATTCATGTAAATTATCTGGGCACTTTATTATGCTCTCACATGCTAATAGTTGTATAATATTTCTTTAGATTTCCTAGGTATACATTAATAGTTCTAATAATAATGTCACTGGTTCTTTGCAATGATTATAACTAATTTCTATTTTTTAGTTGGCCATTTAAGTGGCCCGATTTTCGTAAAAATGTTAAATAATAATGGTTATAGCACGTGTTCTTGCCTTTTCTCATGTTTTTATAGGAAAGGTCCAGTGTTTGAGTCTTAAGATACGACATATGTTTAAGGCAGATGGTCTTTGCCATGTTGAGAAGATAATTTTGTTTCTAGTTTTCTCTGAGTTTTTATTCTGAATGTGTTGCAGTTTAATAAATACATTTTTGCTGTCTACTGAGATTATTGCATGTCATTCTATGATGTATTTTTAAATGTGTTTCCTAATATTAAAATCCTTCAGTTTTCTTTGGATAATCTTAATAGATTATGATGGATGATTTTTAATATGCTATTTTATTCCATTGGGTGCTACTTTACTTAGGATTTTAGAATCTGCATTCATAATTGGCTTGGTCTATAGTTTTTCTTTGTAAGAGTGATATCTCTGTGAGATTTTGGTATCAAGATAATACTTGGTTGTATTGGACAGTTATTTAGTTTAATTTTCTTACTATTCAGGAACAGTTTATATTGCATGGGGATTATCTGTTCCTGGAAGGTTTGAGCTAACTTGATAATAAAACTCTCTGGGCGAACATCTCTTTTGGAAGTAATGCTTTAGTAACTTCCTCATTTTCTTTGATCCTTTATTTTTCAGCTTAGTTTTGTACTTCTTGAATCAACACTGGAGTGTTCCTCTCAGACTAGGACTTGGTTCAGATCAAAGTCCATCATTTATTGGAGAAGTCAACCACCTGATCAGACTAGATCATTAACTGATTCTACCTCCAGAACTGTAGTATTTTCTCTGGGTGAAAATTTCATGCAAAGTCCTTATTAAAGTGCCTAATGGGCAGAGAGATGGGACTTGGGATGGGTCCATGTGAATGGACCTGGGAAGAGCGGATTCTGGCTTCCTCAAAAAACTCCTTCCTACACAGTGAAGAGAGAGCTACCATTGCTCCTAAGCTCAGGTCCCAGAGTAATACTGCGGAGAAGGGAAGGCAGGAGGCGTTTTCCTACCGTTCTTTGGTCTGATGGCACTCTCCATTTAAATGTGTAGGTCACCAGCTGTCTTCCTTCAGCCATATTCATTGAGTTTTCAAATTCTATTGACAGAATTGTTCCAGTCTTCCTCACATTGAGTTTTTTTGGGGGGGAGTTTGGCAGCTTGAGCATTTTCTTTGTCTTTAACAGTATTGTCCTGGGAAGAGGAGGGAGTCTGTATCAGATAGAGCTTGCTAGAGGCCAGCATAAATCAAAGG